>JAPFFP010039162.1:0-15088 GCA_026153255.1 Solanum medicagineum | reverse complement strand
GAGAGTTTGACAGAGCAATGTACATTAGTTTATTTGGTTCCTTTGAAGAGTGATGTAGAGACTAAGTGGGGGGGGGGGGAGGGGCGGTTTATACTGATTTTTTTTTGGGGGGTTGGGGGTTATAAGGGTCATTTATCACCAAAATGTGGTCAAAAACGTGTGTGGAAAAGGGCATAAAAACATGTGGTGCAAAGGGGCTTTTTGGGTCACTTTAAAAAAGAAGAAAGATGCCAAACAAAAAGAGGGTGGGCATGGGACCTAGGTATGGTAGCATTATCCTTTCCCATGGTGCTATGGATTGGTAAAGTATGGCCTCAAGTCATGCTAAGGGCATGCCAAAGGATGCCCATGCAAGCCTTGCAACAAAGGCAAAAGAATTACTCCCAAACAAGTCAATTACGCAACCTTCACATATACCTTCATTTCAAATGATTCCAAACGCAAACCAAACTTCATTTTAGTCTTATCTTCACATAACATTGCCAAAAAAAATTATACCAAGGATAAACCAACTGCCCTTCCAAGACCACCTCCACAATCACATAACTAAACCAAGCTAATCGCTAAGACAACCTTCATTTCAAATTTTACTTAACTCAATAGGAATTTACTTGAACATTATCTTTTTACGCATGTATAGGCTAAAAAAAATCTAGTGCATTACAATATCTCCCCCTTGGGATCATTCATCCCCGAATGACACAAGAGTAGTTTTGATGAATATGAATTAAAATAGTGACTAAGAGCTTAGCATTTCAAAATGCAAAATAGAGATTATTTTCAACAAAAACCTATACAAATATCATAAAGTAACATAAAAAATAATTATCTTGCTTAATAATTATAACAGTGACAAATGGTACAGAATGAGGAATTCAGACTCGAGGAATAGAATTACCTAAACCTTAGGATTGATTAGTTGGGAAAAGATGGGGATATTTCTTCATCATGTCTGCTTAAGCTTCCTATGTAGTACTTTCAACATGCTAGTTTCTCCAAAGTACCTTGATGGTTGCCACATCCTTATTTCTCAACCTCTTAACTTGTCGATCCAAAATCTGAACCGGTGATTCTTCATAAGTCAAATTTTCTCAAACCTTCACAACATCCAATGGAACTATAAAAATTGCATCACCAATGAACTTCCTTAACATAGATACATGAAAAATAGGGCGAACCAACTCAATCTCATTAGGCAACTCGAGCTCATAAGCTACCTTTCCAACCCTTCTTAAAATTTTTTAAGGACCCACAAATCTTGGGCCCAACTTTCCCTTTTTACCAAAACAAACAACACCTTTCATAGGTAAAACTTTGAGATACATCCAATCTCCCATATCAAAATAAAGATCTCTCTTCCTCATATCAAAATATGACTTTTATCGGCTTTGAGCCGTTTTTAATCTCTCTTATCATCCTCAATTTTTCCGTAGCCTCCAAGACTAAATCCGGGCCTGATAATGCCATTTCACCAACCTCAAACCAGTCAACTGGTGATCTACATCGCCTACCAGAAAGAGCTTCAATCGGAGCAATCTTGATGCTAGAATGATAAATATTGTTATATACAAATTCAATAAGAGGTATGTGATCATCCCAATTGCCTTTAAATTCCAGGACACATGATCTCAACATATCCTTCAATGTTTGAATGGTCCTTTCAGCTTGACCATCTGTTTGAGGATGAAATGTGTTACTTAGCTTAACTTTTGTAGTTGATCCTCATTGCAATGCCTTCAAAAAATTAGAAGTGAATTGAGGGAAACGATCTGATATTATTGACAAAGGAACACTATGTAACCGCACTAACTCATGAATATATAACCTTGCATTATCATCAACGCTATATGAAGTCTTAATCGGCAAGAAATGAGCTGATTTGGTCATACGATCTACAATTGCCCAAATTGAATCTTATTGTTTCCGAGTCCTAGGCAATCCAACAATGAAGTCGATATTGATTTCCACTCACTTTCAAGTTGGGATTTCAATGTCTTGAGCCACCGGGCCTTTGATGCTCGACTTTCACTTGCTGACATTTTGGACACTCGGCCACAAACTTGGCTATGTCCTTTTTCATATTACCCCACCAATAGAATTCCTTCAAATATCGATACATTTTGGTGCACCCCAGATGAATGGAATAGGATGAATTATAAGACTCTTCTAAGATCAAGGTTCTCAATCCATCTACATCTGGCACACACAATCGGCTTTGTTATCTATTGACTCCATCTCTCCCTTGTGAGAAAACCTCCACTTTCTTTTGTTCAACAAATTTCTTTAATTCAATCAAAGTAGGGTCAAGGTCTTTCTTTGACTTCATATCAACAATCAAAGAAGATTAAGACCCTTCATGAACAAATATGCCACCATTATTAGTTCCTTCCAACCCAACACTCAATCCAGCCAACTGATGGACTTCCTTTGCCAACTCTTTCTTTTTACCCTCAACATGACTCATACTACCCATGGTTATTCGACTCAAATCATCGGCCACCGTATTGGCTTTTCCCGTATGGTAGTGGACACTCAGATCTTAGTCTTTGAGAAGTTCAAGCCATCTCTGTTGCCTTAGATTCAAGTCCCTTTGAGTGAAAACATACTATAAGCTCTTGTGATTAGTATATACATCCACGTGAACACCATTGAGATAGTTATGCCAAATTTTTAGAGCAGACAGTACCGCTGCCAATTCAAGGTCATGAGTTGGATAATTGCGCTCATGCGCTTTCAATTTTCTAGAAGCATAAGCTATGACCTTACCATTTTGCATCAACATGAAACCCAACCCAACCATAGATGCATCACAATATACCAAAAAACCATCCAAACCATCTGAAAGAGTCAAGCTGGGAGCCGAAGTCAGCTTATCTTTCAATGTCTGGAAACTCTTCCTACATTCATCAAACCACACAAACTTGGACGTTTTATGGGTCAATTTGCTCAAAGGGGATGCTACTAAAGAAAATCCTGCTACAAACCGTCGGTAGTAACCTGACAAACCCAAAAGTTACCTTATGTCAGACAGTGTTAAGGGTGTAGGCTATTTTCGCACCGCCTCAGTTTTCCTTGGGTCCAACATAATACCTTTATCAATCACCACATGGCAAAGGAAAGAAACTTCTTTCATCCAAAATTCACATTTGCTGAATTTGGAGTATAATTTCTCATCTCTCAAAGTTTGAAGAACTATTCTCAAATGTCCCTCATGTTCCTTCTCACTTCGGCAGTAGACTAGTACGTCATTAATAAAAACCACAACAAAAGTATCAAGGTAAGGTTTAAAGACCCGATTCATAAGATCCTTAAATATAGCCTGTGCATTTGTCAATCCAAAAGACATCACCAAAAACTCATAGTACCCATACCTCGATCTAAAAGCTGTCTTAGGAATATCACATTCCCTATCTCATAACTGATGATACCCAGAACGAAGGTCTATCCTACAAAAAATGTCTAGTTGTTTGAAGTTGGTCAAATAAATCATCTATCCTTGGAAGTGGGTAATTATTCTTAACGGTTGCTTTGTTGAGTTGACGATAGTCAATGCACATTCGGAGTGACCCATCCTTCTTCCTTACAAACAGAACAGGTGCACCCTATGGAGATTTTCTAGGCCTAAAAAAATCCCTTCTCCAATAAATCTTTCAACTGATGTTAAGTTCTTTCTTCGTTGGTGCCATCCTACAGGGTGGAATAGAGATAGGTTTGGCATTTGAAAGGAGGTCGATGCCAATATCAATTTCAATTTCGGGAGGAATACCAAGAAGATCTTCAGGAAACATATTGGGGAACTCATTGACTATAGGAACTGACTAAAGTGAGGGAACCTGAGAAGACACATCTAGGACCGTAACCATATGATGAATACACCCCTTAGATATCATCTTATGAGCTTTAAGATATGAAATAAACCAACCATTTACCACATAATCTTACCCTTCCTAGTCAAACAAAGGTTCATTAGGAATTTGGAATTTAACTTTACGGGTTATACAATCTATGGTGGCATAAGAGGCATGTAACAAGTCCATACCAAGGATGACATCAAAATCTACCATAAACAATTAAATATGATTGGATGGAAGATTCTTATGCATAATAGACACAGGAACATTTTTATAGACTCTTCAAGAAAAGGGTCATACAAAATTACGGGACTTAAATTAAACCTATTTTTGTCAAGGAAAGGTGTCACAAAGGATAAGTTCGCACCAGGATCCAACAATATATAAACATCAAAGTCAAACACTTTCAACATACCAGTGACAGCATTTGGCTGATCTTCCATCTCTTGCCTCCCATGTAGTCCATAGAACATATGTTGCGAGGACCACATCCTTGTTGCACAGCTTGTGGCTTTTGGTCCGCCTGCACATCTTTACCATGTGGGTGACTACCCTTAACCTTATTATGAGCCTTGGGGCAATTGGAAATTTTGTGACCTAGTTGGCCACATGCAAATCAACTTCCCGACTTCGAATAGCACATACCACCATGCCTCTTACCATAATTTTTGCATGTTGGCCAAGCTAGAGCATGGCCACCACTTTGTCAACCCTTAGTATGTTGAAATCGATCATTATTATGCCTTTGGTTGAAGCCATTCGAAGACCCTTGTCATTGGAACCTTTGGTTTTGATGACCTCGATTACCATCACCACTATTTTGACCTTGATACTCACCATCATACCTAGCCTATTACCATCATTTTTCCTCGGCTTGTGAATCTTCTTTTCCTCAAGTTGCTAGGCATAAATCATAAGACGATACAAATCTATTTCTTAGATTAGTAGGGCAATTTGGCATTCTTCATTGATGAGGTCGGAGACTCCCAAAACAAATATATGCATCCTGGCCCTAGGATCAAATACCAGTATATGAGTATAATTGGAGAGTATGTTGAATTTCAATGAGTACTCGTGACCGCTCATCGACACTTTCCTCAAGTTCATAAACTCTTTCATTTTGGATTCCATTAATTAAATAGGAAAAAGGCTGTCTAAGAATGCAGCCTTGAATTCTTCCCGATCAATTGGACCACCAAGCACGCTTTCACCTTCCCACTAATCATACAAAATTTAGGCAACGCTTTTAAGTTGGTAGGCCACCAACTCCACCTTCTCCTCTGATGACACACTCATGACCTTGTATACCTCATCAATGAACTCCATGGGATCCTCATCAATTCTATTTCCATAGAATTTTGGTGGGTTCATATGGGTGAAATCTGTCACCCTTGCTACCTGGGTGGGAGCCTGAGGTGGATCTTCTGTAGTCTGATTGACAATCACTTGAGCCAATAATGAGATAACATTCCTGAACTTGGCGTGGGACACATTACCCTCTTCTTGTGGTTGACGAACCTCACATATAGGAATATTTCTTCTTGGTAGCATTTTCTATAGTGCAACGAACAAGTCATTAGAAGGAAAGATACCTGAAGTTACTCTAATGCATGATTTGATTTAAACAAAGAAGTGATACAATCTTAAACATCTCATAGCCTCCTATTCATTATTGTGGTGCACTTTCACCACCATGAATAAGACTCCACTAGATGCGGTGTGTGGACTTCCAAGGATCTTATTAAAACCTTGTGCTTTGATACCAAGCTTGTCATGACCAAAACCTAGGGCCTAGGCGTGACACGATCAATGAGAACCTGAAGGCCCCCAAACAAGCCTCTTAAATCATAGTTGATTATTATAGGTTTATATGGTAAATGGCAAAAAGATGACAATGAAATATGAGGAATGAGACTACGAGACAGCTTGTAACCATAAGCAGAAGCATAAGTTAAATAGTTTAAAACATACCAAGTGTAGCAATAGTCCAGATACGCCTTTAAACAATGAAATTAAATAGAGCCAAGAATACAATTCTAGGCTCCTCAATACTAAGTCAAAATGAATGTACACCAAATATCTGAATAACAAAGGCAAAGCTTGATGATAAGGGTTTTGTTCCCGATGAATGGGAACTCATCAAAGCTCAAAGTCTTCATAAGCAATCTAGCAATCCGGTGGAGAATAAGGTAGATCGCCTGTCCCTATATGATTATAGCATGTAGGAAAAAATGTGGTTAGTACTTTGGAATGTACTAAGTATGCGGGCATGCAAAGTAACAAGTAAATATGATGACAAAGAATACTTACCCAATATGAATAACTCCAGGCTTAAACAATAAATTCAGTTCCAAAGTAAAGCGTATAGTAATGCCATGAAAATGCATAGAGAAGCACATAAGCTAATAAGTGTGGGAATAATACCATAACCGACAAAACCATATGAGCTGTAATATGGAATACCGATGTCATACTCCACACCAGCCAAAGAGTGAGTCAACTTGCTAGGGTATAACTCCAGAAATGAGAATACTAAATGGATCCACTAGTCAGAAACCCTAAAAAGGCATAATCAAAATCTCCTTTGGTAGCACGTAGTTATGAGATTGGAAGCTTTATAAGACTTCTTAGGTCGAGTCCCACTCCTAACTCATTATGTGCTAAGCCCGAATTCCACAGAAACAAATAATGTATATTAGAAATAATCAAAACTTAATTTAGTTCGAAAAGTCATAAACTGTAAAATAAATCATATTCCAACTTGTCCTTAGAATAGCTCCTTAACAATGATTCAAAACAAAACTGAATAGGTCTTAAGTCACCCAATATCATTTCGTACTTGTATTTACTTATTTTTGTCAAAAATCATAAGTTCATATTATGCCATGAAAATCAAATATCCAATGTTCATAACTCAACTTAAATCACATTGGAGACTGGTTCAATAACCTTAAAATCACAAGTTATATATTTATACAAAGTTATGATAATCATAGGAACATTTTAAGATAAAATCATAGTAACTCATTTGGGGATCTAAGACTTGAAAATATAGATTAGCTTAAATGATGCAAATCTAAAATGCTTGAATTAAATTATGTAAAGCCTTGATAAATATTAATAAATAATCATAAAATATATGTATAACTATAGATTAAGCAAATATCAATTAGTATGCAATTACACATAAATCAAAGATTCAAAATTCGTAATTCTAAACTTTGTTTTTTTGAAGAGGACTTCTTGGTCCGAAAAAATCAAGAATCAAACCCACATACCTTGATTTATTTGCCTTGAGAAGATGAGGAGATTTGGTGGAGATCTTGAAGAATACTTAGCCTACGTGTTGAGACAGTTTGAGAGAGCAATGTAGATTAGGGGATTTGATTTCTTTGAAGAGTGATGTAGAGACTAAGTATAGGGGGGCGGTTTATACTGATTTTCTTTTTTGTTGTGTGTCAAAAAGTGGTCAAAAATGTACGGGGAAAAAGGCATAAAACATGTGGTTCAAAGGGGCTTTTTGAGTCACTTTTAAAAAGAAGAAAGATGCCAAACACAAAGGAGTGGGCATGGGACCTAGGTATTGCAGCATTTTCCTTTCCCATGATGCTATGGCATGATATGGTATGGCCTCAAGTTGTGCTAAGGGAATTCCAAAGGCTGCCCATGCAAGCCATGCAAGAAAGAATCTACTCCCAAACAACTCAATTACGCAACCTCCACATATACCTTCATTTCGAATAATTCCAAATGCAAACTAAACTTTACTTTTAGTATTAATATTAGATAACATTGCCCTACAATATTATACCAAGGGTAAACAAACCACCCTTCTATGACCACCTCAACAATCACATAACTAAACCAAGCTAATCGCTAAGATAACCTTCCTTTCAAAATTTACTTACCTCAATAGGAATTCACTTGAACATTATTTATGCATGCAAGTATAGGCTTAAAAACACTAGGTACATTAATAGTTTCCTACTTGTATACTTGCTTGGGTTGTCTATTATGGTGATATATGCAATGTTCTGGAAAGTCGGTTCCCTATTATACTTCTGGCTGTGCACTGAGGCTAATTTATTGTGCTTATCTTAATATTTTGAATTTCTAATTACTTAGTGATAGGGTTGTGATCCGGATTGTAGGATATGTGTTATACGTTCGGAGTTAGTAAGATTGACTATTGTGTGGGGATTTTGTATGGAATTGAACAGCTAGGTTGTCTAGAATCTTTTTATTGGAACTTATAACATTTATCATCTAGGTTGTTATCATTATTTGGATACGTGTGATATTTTTCAATATTGCATCCTATAGGCTTTATACTAGGCTTAAGCTAGTACTGCCCTAGGGTAATGTTATTCAGAGCCTATATGATGGCGTATATACGTGGTTGACTTGAGAGGCACAGACCCTAGGGACAAGCTGAGCAGTGTTTGTTCCTGCGTTGGTGGCCCATTTGATTATTCCTATGTTAGAGGCCCATTTGATTGTCCTTGGATTGGAGGCTCATTTGATTATTCCTGGGTGTGATACACAGTTGCTTATCAACCATTAGCAATGGTTAACTTATGATTTTTCTTTCCCTAGCCAGAGGCAAGTCTGATAAAGGGGTTGGAGGTCTCAAGTGACAGTTAGGGGTTGTGTAATGACCTGACCCAGGGGCCTCATTGTCACAAAGAGAATGAGACACTTAAAGGCACCTCACCCATGGGGGTCTTCATCGTCACACAGAGAATGAGACACTCAAAGGCACCTCACCTAATCCATCTAAGCATCTTAAGCCTTCATAGGCATTAAGACGGCTCAAAGTAGGCAAAAGTCCTACTCCAACACAAGAAGGAGAGATCTTGAGTTTGGTGTTGATAATTGAGTGTATTTGAAGGTCTCATACATGAAAGGTGTGATACGATTTGGCAAGAAGGGGAAGTTGAGCCCGCGGTTTATGGGGCCTCAAAGAATTATCAAGAGGGTTGGTATGGTTGCCTATAAATTAGTGTTGCCCGCAAAGATGAGTATGGTTCATCTGGTCTTCCATGTCTCTATGCTAATGAAGTGTGTAGGTGACCCAGGATCTATAGTAACCTTGGATATTATGGATGTTATAGAAGATTACACGACTTATGAGGAAGTCACAGTGGAAATACTTGATAGAAAAGTGAAGATGAGAAACAAAGATTTGGCGTCCGTCAAAATCCATTGGGGGAATCAACAAGTCAAAAGTGCCACATGGAAAGACAAAGCCGATATAAAGAATCGATATCCCTATGTTTCTATTCCTCTCAAGCTTGAGATAATACGATTTGGCCCATCTTAGCTCCTCTACTTGCATGCCATTTTCATGACATTTATGCATGTTCATGTGAATTTGAGGTTGCGGTATAAGTGTATGCCAAACATGGCTTAAGGATTTTAAATGGTGCATGTGTTGCATTTTGTATATGGTGCATTGGCATATGGTACATGAATCCATTCCTTAGAGCTTGCTTAGCACATTCGAGGACGAATGTGCCTAAGGGGGAGATACTGTAAGTCCTCAGTTATGGAGGTAGGAGAGATGCAAAAAATAAGTTTAGAAATTTGAACTGTTGATGTTTACAAAAGGGGGTTTATGACTTGTAAGATGAAGTACGACCCGCAAAATAGGTTCATAGACCTTGGCTGACTTGATAAAATCTGGGATCATTCTAAAGTTCAATATACAATTTATTAGACAACCCGTAAACTCCTCTATGAGTCATCGATGGTCTTGTAGAATGACAATTAGAGAGGAGAAGACTCTGAAGTTTGGAAAAGGGTCATCAGAAAAAACCACATCTACAGCTCCTAGAATGTTCTATGGCTTGTAATGGGGGTCTCGCAGACCTGTCCAACTAGGATTCTAAGAGGGGAAATTTGAACTTTCCACTTTTTTCCAAGTCCAAGCTACATTGTTTTGACCCCATCTATGTCCCCTATCACATATACTACCCTAATTCACCTCATTCCTCCTCCTTCTAAAAGCACTCTAGGTCCGAAAACTCCATCAAGATCTTCAAGGCTTTCAAGAAAATGGTGCAAGCTAGGGTTTCGAATCTTCCATCTCCAAAAACCAGGTGTCGTCTGCCATAATATTACCAAGGTATGTGGGTTTGATTTTGGGAACCTTCCTTCCAATAGGTCCAACCATTCTTCTTCTCCAACTACATGAAATTTATGGATTTTTATGGGTGCTTATGAACTCCTTAGTTTGGTGATATTATTATGTATTATACATATGATTTCTATTTGGGCTCTTTAAGTAATGATTTTATTATGCTAAAACATTGTTGGGGTTCGACATTGTGATGGATTTTATGATATTAAAGTCATGTACTCTGTAATGCTATGAAAAGCTATGGAAGAACTTGTGGATTTTTAGTAGATTTCATGATACACAAAACAAGGGTTTTACTATAATAATAGTGGGTTGATTTGAACAACTTTAGATGAATTGATTTTACTCCTCTCTTATCTCATACTCTTGAGTGCATGATTTTAAGTACATAAGCATATGCCCAGCATGATTGATTAACTACATAACAAGGGCTCTAATGTCGATGTAAGATTATTGCATGAATTTCAATACAAGCGTGTTATAATATGTTATGGGCTCCTAAGAATATATTTAACTCATGAAAATTCATATGATTTATAAGTAAAATATTCAGCCCATATACTATATTCTACCTCTTGTGAGTATATAATGTTTACATGAAGGGGACAAGCATGATAACTATTTTACCCTCATGTACTAATAAAAACTCACTAGAAGGTGTCAAACATAATACAATCTCCACGCTCAAGTGCAACGCGATGCCTACTAGAAGGGGTCAAGTTTGTGCAATTTTTTAACCCTCTAGTATAAGGTATATGCCACGTGTAGGGGTTATGTATATGAATGAGCTACTCATGCTATGTAATAATATTTTTACAAGTTATGCAAGTTGTGATTAAGCTTACAATTATTTCAAGTATTGTGTTGGACTAGACTTAGCACTAAAAGAGGCTTAATGTGGGGGCTCCACCCAAGGGGTGTAACGATCCCAAAAAGTGTCCAAAAATGTGCCTCAGAATGTCCTCAATTTTAACTTTCATATATCTAAAAATCCATTTCCAATTTAAAAAATTCGACTTCATATCCTTGTTCAGGGGGTCAAAATTACTTTAAAATGGTCTAACCCCAATTTTAGAGCAATCAAGTCACAGTTTCAAATTTTCAAAAATTCAATTTCCAAAAATGATCTGTGATAGCACCGTGACATACAGCTATTGAAAACATGTGTTAATTTGACCTCCACGATAGGTCCACATCGCGGACCAGATGCGGACCTGTGTATTTTGTTGCTAGTGATTTCTATCTCGGTCCAAGGGTTTTGGACTTTGGGCCTAAGTGTTCCCAAATATGTTTTTATATATACTTAGCCAAATTTCACCCTTATATCATCCTAAACATTTCCCAATACTCCCCAAAACACTTATATTTTCACTCTAAAATTCAAGTCTCGAAACCCTCATCCGGAACTAAGGATTTCCTTTAAGCTTCAAGACTCCATTTTCAACCTTTATCAAGAGCTTCTCCAAAGCTAAGGCATGTAGGTTTTAGCCATTGGTTTCTTCCACCCATGGTACCCTAATCTTCTTTTTACTCAATTTTCATGATTCAATATTGATTTTTTATATGGGACTAGTGTATTTAAGAAATTTACGGCACAATGATTTGAGTTCATGAAAGTATGATTATTTTAGCATGTTTTAGCTCTAAATCATGGATCTAATGTTGGATTTGACGAGGGGTTTTGATGTGAATGTCTTGGAGGTGTTGCAAGGTGTTGATTGATGGTTTTACAATAGATTTGGTTGCATGATTTCATCTCTAAATTGCATGGTCTTTTTCCCCCATTACACCACCCCAAGGTTTTGATAAAACGTTCGGCTAGGGTTTTTTATGGAATTGAAAGTCCAAAGCATGGGATATGATATGATTGATGTTATGATGATAAAATAAGTTTATGTACATCATAAATTCTATATAAGGTGTTGCATTATTCCATGCCCAATCCACGGGGTCTAAGAACCCAGATAACCAAGATGGGGGTTTGTACCCATTAACCGAGGGAAGGGTTAGTACTTCTCCACCTAGTGATGGGGCAGCATCACTAACTGAGTTGGGTGTTTGTACTCATCAACCGAGTGAAGAGTTAGTACTTCACCATCTAGGTGGTGGGGCGGCATTATCACCAACTGAGTTAGGGGTTTGTACGCATCAAACGAGTAAAGGGTTAGTACTTCACCACCTAAGTGATGGGCCAGCGAGTAAGTTTTTCTTAAGCATGTTTCACTTTAGCATTTGTCATACATGTCATATTGCTATATTATGTCTATTGACTATTATCATGCATTTTGATTATGTTACATTGCATCCTACATACTTAGTACATTCAAATGTTCTAATGCATACTCTTGCCTACATGATATCACTATGTAGGAACTGGAGCCCAAGTTGATTATCCTCCTCTTCGACGTGGCTATTTTGGTGCTACTCAAGTTAGTTACTGAGTCCTCCATTTCGGGGACCTTAGTCAATGTTTTACCTTTCTGTGTAATGAGACTCTCTACTTTACTGTGAGGATGACCCCAGTTACCTTTTCTTGGCCTCCGCTCTTATCTATGTATTTAGAGGTGTTTGTTGGACAAGTTATGTATCTATCATATGATCCTTGACTCTTTGTCTCTTGATGATGTTGTTTTGAAAGATACACTTAGCCCCTATGCCCCTTACTCTTACTTTATGTCTTTTACATATTTCCGCGACTAATGATGTGTAATGACAAGTTAAGGGGCTTGATTGGGGTTCCTTCGGGTTCCCCATTCGTCGTGTCACGTCTAGTCCCTAGTCTTAGTTTGTGACAAGGGGTCCTTATATAAAGTCTTGGTCTCTTAACTATGTGCCACCATAGGTTTATATTATTTTCCTAAATGGGCTTTACTAGTGGATCCAGCCAAGTCATGTTACCCACTATGTGAGGTTATGCTTGGTTTAACTTGGCAAGTAGACCACTCATGTATTTGGTGTGGAGTGAATATCGGGAGTCGAAGTAGTAGCTCACTTGGTCTTATATATCGGTTACGGTATCCTCCAATATATGTTGGATATATTATGGAAGTGTGATTATATTCATGCATGTTTTAAATTAAGCATTGATCATACATCCCATATTGAGCTCATTTCCAATGATTATAATTATGTATATTGATTATTATAGCTTATATTTCTTTTTGTATGGCACCCTGCATAGTTAGTACATTCCAAGTACTAACACATACTTTTTGCCTATATGATCTAATTATGTAGGGACCAGAGCTCATGTTGATTCTTCCTCCTCGTGGCTAGCCGAATTTGTTGAAGACTACTATTGGCAAGTCATCCATTTCTAGGAAAACATCCACCTTACTTGCATGCTTGTTAAGATTTCCCTATTTTAGACTTTTATATTTTAAGGGCGAGCCCAGGAGATGTCTTAGACCCTGTCCCACTCATATTAGAGTGTTGTTGGATATGAAAGTTTACGTATTGAGCTTGACTCCTATTATATTTATGTAATTGTGAAGATTTCCCTTAGTTTCTTTTTCCCTTTTATACTTGTTGTATGTGGATTGATATGATAGAAGTCCCAAGTTCCTAAATGCCTTCGCAGCGTGAGTCCAAAGCCCCGGTTCCCTTATAAATTATGTGTTACATGTTTATTTATCTTTTATGTTTCCTTAAAATCCAAGGGTGTGCTACATATGCTTAAGAGGCTTATTTTTTATTCCCTTCGAGTTCCTATTCGTCGTGTCATATCTAGGCCATAGGCTTGGGGCATGACACTGAAGTGTTTCATGTGCTCATGCTCATATCAAGAATAGATAAGGATGTCACTAATAAATACTACAACAAACATATCGAGATAATGCTAGAACACCCTATTCATGAGGTCCATAAATATGGTTGGTGAATTACTGAGGCCAAAGACATCACCATAAATTCAAAATGACCATACCTAGTTCGGAAAGCCATCTTAGGAATGTCGCTTTCTCTCACCTTGAATTGGTGATAGTTGGATCTCAAATCAAGATTGAAGAAATGAGTATACCCTTGTAGTCGATCAAACGAATTGTCTTTCCTCGGGAGGGAATACTTATTCTTGATGGTAACCTTATTTGTCATGCCTCAAACTTAGGGCTTAGACGTGACCGGCTAATGAGGACCAAGAATGAACCCCAAAAAAGCCTCACAACATGTCATTAAACATCCTTGGTCACGGAAGCAATTAAAAATGACACTAAGAGATAAGCATAAAAAAGGGAATTGGGATTAAGGGCAAACTTCCATATCATGACATCAAGAAACAATAGAGTCAAAGCTCATAGCATTGGTACATAACAATTCCAACAACACCTCTAAACCTTTAATACTTAGCGGGGGCCAAGACAAGCAACCGAGCTCATCCTCATAAGAAAGACAATAGCTAATCCAAACATACAAAACATAGTCTTAATATAATCTTGAGAGAAGATAGATATTGTCCCCGGACTTGAGGACTCACCATAAGCTAACTTGAACAACCCGTCTACCCATGAGGAGAATCAGTAGGAGCTCCAATACCTACATGGTAAGATCATCTAGGCATAGAATATGCGTTAGTACGTTTGAATGTACTAAGTATGTAGGATGCAATACAACAAGAGATAGGCATCATAGCAAAATGCATAATCATAAGCAATAGATAGCATACTAAAAATATGACATGTATGAATGATGCTTGAAGTAAAATCGTGCTTATGTAGAACATAATACGAGTGTAAGGAGTAACCATTATAGTAAAATCCAAGGCCTACCACACCCTTGGATAGGTGCATGAGGTACAAATCCCTTTATGAGGTTGATGGAGTACAAACCCCCCAACAAGGTTGATGGAGTACAAACCCCCCAGCAGGTTGATGGAGTACAAACCCCCAAATAGGTGGATGGGTACAAACCCCCAGCAAGGTTACCCAGGCCTACCACCCCCCGAATTAGGCGATCAACGGACTAACCCCTCAACAAGGCTACCTAGGCCTACAAACCCCCAGAGTTAGGCTTGGTCATCCTCAACACTATAGAGATAATATCATATATATATATATATATATATATATATATATATATATATATATATATATATATATAT
>JAPFFP010039141.1:0-15089 GCA_026153255.1 Solanum medicagineum | reverse complement strand
ACAACAACAACAACCTACAACATCAATAAACCCTCTCCAATGCCATCACAACATCAAAAACACCACAAAACGCTATTGTGACATAACTTGGTAAAACAGGGCAGCATACATATAGATACACATCTACCATATTCAAGCCTTCCTAGGGGACCCAATATACCAAGCTTGAAGCGTCAAATAACGAAAGATCGAAAAAAATGAAATCCCCCTGAGTTACTGCAGCAACCTGGGAGGGTTGCTAAGGTTTTCTTGGTTTTGCTCTCTTTTTTTTTTTCTAAGTATGGGAAACTCTCTTCTTGTACAAGAGAGGCATACATATATATAGACAAAAACCTTCCACTTGAACCAATCAAAAAGAGCCACAACACATAACGCCACTAACAATTTAAATCTTAAAGACTACACTTTAGAAGAAAATTTACATTTGGTCTCAACCTTTACCAAATTGAACCAATTAAGGACTTACGGGTTCTAACTTACGGGTTCTAACATGTTGCTTATAGTCTCATGCTATGTTCTAAGACTATCTTTCTTTTATGTAAATGTTAACTATGAGGGTGAGCCCGGTTGCTTGTCTAGGCCCCCGTTCTTATCTTTGTATTAAAGGTGTTGTTGGACATGTCATGTGTAATGTTATGAGCTTGACTCTCTCTTGACCCTTTTTGTTATGATATGACTGATGTCCCTTAGCCCTGGTTATCCCTATTTCTACTCTTATGTTGCTATTTTATTGCTTCCGCGACCAAGGATGAGTAATGATGCGCTAAGAGTCTTGCTTGGGGTCCATTCGGGTTCCCCTTCCGCCGTGTCACGTTTAAGCCGTAGGCTTGGGTCGTGACACATTATACCCCTATTGTTGAAACATTACACATACTAATAATTAGACAAACACATACCGTTGTATATATTTTAACTAATATGCAAAGTATAGTTTCCATTGATTGCTAGTTCATCAAAGAGGCCCAGAAGTTTTGATCAAAAACACCCTTTCACCATAATATACGCCATCCATGATGCATCTCTCTATAAGCAACTATGGAATTGGTTGTTAGTTGACCTTCTAGCTAGACAAAAAAACAGGTAATCACTGATTATTGTTCATGTCTATATTATTGTTTAAAACAGTGCTACTTATTTCAGAAATCTTCTCATTAAATATTGAAATGACAGGAAAGACAGTGGAGAACACTACAAAAAGTACAAGGCTGCTTTGCCTGTGCCGATTGAGCTTGGTGTTGCAACCATACTGGGCAAAAACTGGTTTTACAAATTGGCAACCACTGGTAAGTCGATTGCTGACTCGGTATGCATTGAATATATAATACTATATATGAAAAAAGAATATTTTTCATATTGCACAATAAATTAATTTAATGTTTTTCCTTTTTACACCTTCTTCCAGCACATAGATGTGCTTTTGTATTATCTCAGGAAAAAGTCAAAGTATTCCACGAGCAATGCATATCAATTTACCACCGTGGACTGCCACTTTAACGCACTGATACACAACATATGGGCAGCATACCAAGATCTAGAGAATGGTGCGTGCAATGCAAACTCAGAACGGACAGTACGCGCATACATAAACGGACTCAGGCTGCAGGCTCTAGTGCCATGGCATATAGTTGACAACATCTTCATTCCAGTGAAACTGAAGGATAAATTTCACTGATTTCTCATAGTGGTATGCTTCACTGACCGCACCATATACATATACGACTCCATCAGGTCTGCTGCCCATGTTAAGTTTGTAATCAGCAAGGTCAAGAAGCACACAGAACTTATACTAATGTATTTGGTGACAGAAGACTTTCACGTAAAGAAGGGGTTGAACGTACAAGAGCACCCAAGTTATAAATTGCACACTGCGTACGATCCATTTAACATAGTTCACATCAACAACCTACCCCAACAGGCTGCAAATAGCATGTAAGTTATTTCAAAATTCAATTCCATCTATACTTTTATAACCTAAACGATTACATATATGGTTTCCTGATCCATTTTGGTTTTAACTTTGAAGGGACTGTGGAATATACCTGACTGTATTCGCCGAATATTTGAGCGATGGTAATGGTATTCCAATAAACACAATTGATTCAGAACTAATGTGCCATCGCTACGCAGATCTTTTGTGGGACTACGGAATGAGGAAGATACAACAGGAAGCCATCAATGACAACGAGGCACCACCGAAAGCAAGTAGGATGGGGGTGGCACCAGACGGTGAAACAATTGAAGTTTAGCGGATCACATCTTTCACTCTAAAGGCAATTTTTGGAAGCTATGCTCAAGTGAACAGATTCAGACACTTTATGTAGTTAAAACAACAATTTCAATGCCATTTTCTGGGTGGGTTGGGGGGGCGGGGGGGGGGGGGGTTATTAGCTGGAATGAATTTTGGGTTTTATTGAACTATAATAAATGCTAAGTATATATCAATTTTTCATTTTTGTAGTCTGGATGGTGATATTTTATCGTACGAAAAAAAATGAAAATCCCTTTTTTCATTATATTTTGTAAAATTATCCATGCAAATATTTGATATACAAATTTTCAAACAGAGGGGGACCATTAACATGTTTATAAAAAATTGCAGTAAAATAGGTAGTAAATCATATACATTAACACTATTCAGATTAACCATACATTAGAGACAAAACTACACCTTTTTATGCAATTGACAAGAGAATTGACATTTTACACTGTAAATATTTATGTATACAATAGTTGAAAAACACATTCATTATACAAAACACGATGATTATACAAATTATACAATTATTTATAAAAACTTATACTCTTTTTTTAAATCAAAAACTTAAAATATTATAAAATTATACAACTATTTATCAATAATCATCATACATAATTTCTTGAGTTATTGTTTTCATAATCTAAAACTTATACTATTTTCTTTTTTTAGCAAAAACTTATACTATTTATAAAATTATACAAGTATTTATCAAAAACCTTTATACAGAATTTTCATGAGTCACTGTTTTCCTGATATAAAACTTATACTATTTTCTTTTTAAGTTAAAGATAATAGACTGATAAGAAATTATGCGTATCCATCGATAACCAAACACATAGTCAAAAATAATAGATCAACAAAGTAGATAAATAAATCTTTTTATTCCAATAAAGCCATCTGAAAGTACATATTCAAATGACAAGAATTCCAACTCACAGAATCCCATAAATCATAAATACTAATCCACGCTAAGTACTACGTGGCCTATTCCTGCATGAACGTCTGTTGTGACCCGCAATTCCACATATACTACACGTGTTTTTACCCTTGGCAGCTAACAACTCCAAGAATGACTTATCTCTAGTCTTCTTCTTTGGCCTCCCTGGAGGTCTCTTGTAAGGAGGGGGTAGAACAACATCAGTTAATACGAGGTCCGGTATGACCCAGTTTTTTCTATCTGGCATAGGATAGATTGGCATCTCGTAAGTCTTCAACACTGTTTTTGATTTATACAGATTGGAGCAATATTAATCTAGTTCTAGATATTTAAACTTCAACACAGCGTAAGCATGTGCACATGATATTTCATCAATCTGAAATCGACTACAACTACATGTTCTATTTCCAAGACAGACTATATACCTTCTGTCTTCATCAGTAACACTATGTACGTGGAAACTTGATGAAACAACCTACTCAAAACACAAACAAAAAAATTCATTATATAATTAAAAAAATTATAACGCATCTATATTTATACAAAATGATAATTACCGTCATCCTAGTACTCTTGATTTCGTTTTTCACCAGTATATCCTGGAATTTACCCATACGGGGAGTAAATTTATAAGTTGCCTCCTTTTTATTCTCATAGTTCCATCTCCCAAATATCAGTCGCAGTTCTTCCAGGAAGTAAAAAATTGGCAACTCACGAGCCGACACCAAAGTTGAATTAATACTTTCTGCAAGGTTCGAAGTGATACACCACCCCCGATGAGCTGATGCATAAATCCTAGCCCACATATCATACCCAGCTAGCTGCAAGTACTCTTTAACTCTTATATCAACCTTTTCCACTGTTTCCATCAGCCTATCAAAATCGGCTTGTGTATATGCCTTTGCCATCGCATAAAACACCTCGTTCAACTTTGCATGCGATTTTCAATACCTTGTTTGGACATTATTCCATAAGTGCTATATACAAGCATAATGAGGAATTCCAACATATATCATCATGAAAGCGTTATGATGCTCTCATTTCTATCAGAAACTACACACATCTCATCCCTTTGTCCATATGCTTCCTTAAACTGCCAAAAAAACCAAGTCCAAAAAACATCATTTTTCGAATCTACCACTCCATAAGCTAGTGGAAATATCTGTCATGTACCTACAATAAATCATTTGTTTTCAACTAAAAAAATGCACATAGCATAACTATTTATATATAAAGCAATTATACATATGAACACATGGCATCGTACATACTCCATCCATGGTACTTGCGGAAAGGAACTGGCCATTATGTGGACCTCTAAGGTGACTCCCCTCAACAACAATCACAGGCTTACAGTGGGCAAAACCTCTTATGAAAGCATGTAGAGCAATGAATACGTAAAGGAACTCACCTTCTTCTGTCTTCTTTAGACGTACATATGAACCCGGAAACACAATTTTCAGCATGTATAAATGGGCAAGTAACTTGTTATACAATCTAGATAGTGTCCCTCTTAAAGAATTCAAGGCTTTCTCTTTTGCCCTCCACACTAATGGGTATGTAATATCAACCCTAAGATCATTTTTAACATAATTTTTTATGTCTGAAGCCGTGTACTTTCGCTTGTGATTTTCTATTCTAGGCCTCATAAGTCCGCCACTCAGATTACTTGTTGCCTGCCATTGGGAGTATACTCGATCTTTCAACGGACACGTATGGTCCATGTTGAATGTTTTGTTCGAAACATCTCAGATTTATTAATTGCAGAAGCTTTCATCAACAATTTTTCACATTCTTCAGATTTACACACAACAGTATAACTGCACTCATATACAGAAAAATAAATTTATTCGTACAGTTTCAATCCAAACAATTCATACATGCAAATCATCCGCCAAACATAACCATAGAAGTTTGTTTATACAGATATAAATAAAAGGGAAAATATTTTTAAAAAAAAATGACAGCATTTTTAGCATAACATCCTTACACCAATATCATTGTGCATCACCAACGGCCTATCTCCATGGTAGACTTTGTATTCAATCCTGATCACCTTCTTTCCAAGATCAACACCAATTGGGTTGCAATCAGTGTATACAATTCCAGGAAGGTTGCATGCTCATTAAAAACAACAGCCTCTAAGATATAATCAACATAATGATTTTCTTCATCCCACCATTCGGAATGCATCACCATAACAACTATTGAAGCCATCACCATACAGAATACATTTTATACGTTAACTCTTTATACATACAGATACAAATCACACTACAATATACAATTTATACAACCACAACGAATGTCATTTAAGCAATACACCATCACAACAGGCAAATATATACACTGCATTTGCGAAAATTACAATGTATAGCTTTACGACGATTATACATTCCGAACAAGATAAAAACATATATACATACATATTCATACACTGTGTATATAGAAAATAAAATTAAGCAGTTCAAATAAACAAATTTTACTTGCTTATACAGAATAAAAATCAAAATTTTTTTATATACACATTCATTCAGCAAACGCCATAAAATCATCATAGCAGACAACTATATACACTGCATTTAAACCTTTCATATCTAAATAGCAAATTTGGATACATATATAACTAGCAAATTTATACAAGTAACTAAACACAAAATGAATGACTCGCTTCAAGAAAATAAATACACTTGCATCGAAAAATTATAATGTATAACTTTACGATGATCATACATTCTGAACAAGATAAAAAAATATATACATACATATTCATAAATTGTGTATACAAAAAAACAAAATTAATAAGTTCAAAACAAAAAAAAATTGTTACTTATAAGAATAAAAATCAAACTTCTATTATAGACATATTCGTTCAGCAAACAATATAAACTGTTCATATTCCTAATGTACAGATGAACAAAGAAAACTAAAAAATTGAAAATTTTCCCGACAAATAGGAACAAAATAACAAAAAAACTGCAAAAACTTCGAAAAAAGAAATCTATAGTGTTGCATAAGGTAAATACTTCGTATAACATCAGCAACTCACAAGACCAATGTATAAAAATAAAATCTCTCTTTTATCTCACCAGAATTCGTATAACAACAATGATAAAATCTTGCAATGTTATTTTTGAACAGGCGTAGTACCAGACATCTATGGAATTTTATTTATTTTTTGTAAGAGAAATTGATTACAAGGAACTTCCATTATTAAAGGAAACGTTTCTTATGTTGCAACTGAACATTAGCAAATCAACATTAAATGTCAGCTAAACTTGTTTGCATAATGTCTCAATACACACAGGTTTTATACAGAGCACGTATCATGACATTAGCTATAAAATGTAATTTTATAAACTATAGCTATTTTAGCCTATTACGTTTCACTAATGGCTATATATGATATTTCCACTTCTTTTTTCCTTTCACTTGATTTGGGCCAAAATCGTCAAATGGGTTATGAATGTACTTGAGCCCTTTTGCTATTCTTCTTGGGATGAAAATATTGTTCCTTTATAACTCTAAAACACGGGCTAAAGTTACACCCTTAGCATAGAGTTTATTCATTATCAGACTTGGACAGATTCGGTGTCTCCGTCTACTTAGCCTATTTAAGCTAAGCACGAAAGTGACTCACCTACTAGCTTCCTTAGTCCTACAAGCACCTCATTACATTCACTATGTTTAAGGTTGTGATCTCCTCAATTTGACTTAAAACTTATATACACTAACTCGTCTTAAGCGTTAGACGTACACATAGCTCTCTAATATGAAATTCAAGCACTTTTAAAATGGGTGTTGATTTTACCAAACCATATCATGTTCTGTATGCATAGGACTAGTACATGTAAGATGTGGGGTTTTATAGTGCATTATTCATATTTGAAATATGAATAACAGAAAGATTCTCTAAAGTAGAATGTAGTAGAAAAAAACCAATTTATGCACTATAAATTTGTATAAACGAAGAGAATTTATAGATTACTCATGGCATAATCTTGCTCGTTTGTTTATGTTTATTCCATTTTTGCAATGAGAGACAACTTTACTGTCAAAGTTTATAATCTACTGATTTATTTTTCCTATTTGTGATAGACTTCAAAAAAAACATGAGTAAATATGTTTTCTCTTAAACTGGTCAACTCTTAAATAAGTAAAAGCGAGTTATTACCATTTGTCTATATTTAATTAACTAATAAATGCAGATGACATGTTCATAAAATTTCATTTACATGTCAATTGGCTCATTAATTTTGAGATAAATTTTGATAAATGTATGTATTTGGTGATTGTTCAGAAAGAAAATACAAATATTCAATAGTCAAGTAAAAAAACTAGCAAAAAAGCCATACATCATATTTTATTTTTGACCATTATATTATTCAATTTTTTAATGAATTCCATTAATTATCCATGGAGAGTTTAAACAAAAAAAAGAGAGTGTACAATATGCAGGGAGTGTAAACCCGGTAAAATAACCAAAATACCCCTAGAGGAGAGATGTGCGCATAATGTGTCTTCCCATGCTCCGATGGTAAATCCTAGACCAAATAAGTGATCAGCATGAAAAATTGTGTAGGGAACTGGTCTTGGTTGATATTTAGAGAAACCGGATCAAAACATAATTTTTAGATGCAAAAACGGGAAACAGTGAAGGTGCACGGTAGAGGTGCGACGCGTCTACATCGCAAACAAATACTTGGTTTTATTCCAAAAATTTTCTATGGGATTAGAAAGCTTGTTTGGAGATTTTTCGGTGAAAAATATTGAAAATAAACCCTGTCCATGTCGCGATCCCTATGTCCGGAGATAGACTTTTTTCGAATTTCATGAGGGGCATTTTAGACCTTTTCAAACCCCTCTTGGACTTAATATATGATCAAAATGAGTCATTTTAAGTGTAAAAAAGGTTTTAAACCCTATTCTAAGTCCTTGAAGAAAAAAAGACTAGGGCTAAAGAGAAGAGAAGAGGAGCGAGGAATTGAGGAGTTCAAAGAGAGTTCCTTGATGTTGATTGTCCAAAGGTTCAATCCAGTTATGTAAGGCTAAACGAAAGTATGAGATTATTCTCCCAAGTGCCCCATAGATGGTCATAGATGAATTAAGATTTCATGAGTCCCCATACATGCTTCTTGAATTGTTTCTTGAATATTTTCTTGAAAATTATGTCTATTATTTGTACTTTCCTATGTTGATGATCATCATTAACTTGTTTTCTTTAATTGAATACTTTTTATAAGATATTGTATAACCCTATATGTTAACTTTTGAAAGCATACATGAATGAACCTAGGGATTGACTCTAGAGCCATGATTTGAGAATGTCGATTGTGATTGTGATGTGAGAATGATGGTGAGTTGATAGAACTTGATAGTCCTTTGAGTATCCATAAATCATCTCTAATGAATTGTCCATTCGATTGTTCCCTAATGATTGTGCTAAGTCTTGAGCTACTAAATGAGATGTTGATTGATGAGATGATGAGAGTCTCTATGAGACTGATTAAGTGATGAGTTCTTCCACGAGGTCGATTGAGATGATTTGATTGGATTGATTGTCTCAACTTGGGAGGAGAATCGAGCACCGAATTGGGTAAGAGTAAAACCAACTCACACTCATTTACTACGTTGCCAGGCATAGTTCAGGATTAGAACTTGTTTCTGTCTCAATCAGCTATTTTACACACCATACAGTCCATGTACTGATACCACTCGGTGCTGCATACTTTCATGATGTAGATACATGGATTAGGAATGGTTAATAGGGCATCGTTGAGGATTTGAGCAGTGCAATTGATTTGGTGAGCCTCCTTTACTTTGGAGGGTCATTAGTTATTTTCATCTTGCTTACTAGGGTTAGAATTTTGAGTTATCTTTATTTTATTTTGAGGTAGTCATGGGTCTGTGTAATGAACCCAAAAAGTGCCCAAAAATGTGCCTCGGAATGCCCAGAATTTTAATTTTCATATATCTCAAAATCCATTCATTATTTCGAAACTCTGACTTTGGATTCTTATTCGGGGGGTCCAAATTAGGGGGGAAAGGGCCTAGTCTCGATTTTGGAGCAATTAAATCAAATAATGAAATGTCATCAGGTGCGATTTTTAGTGAGTAAATCGCGTCCCTTCCACGATGCCGAGAGGTGTTTTTGGAACACTGTTTTTTCCTTGCCTTGGTCCAAGACTTTAAGTCTTAGGCCTAAAAGTTCCATATGTAATTTTATCTATATTTTGCCAAATTTCACCCTTATATCATCCTAAACATTTCCCAATACTTCCCAAAACACTTAGTCATATTTTCACTCCCCATACTCAAGTCTCAAACCCACATCCCAAGCCAAGGTTCTCCTTGAAGGTTCTTCTTCAAGTTTCAAGTCTCCGTCTCTAATCTTCACTAAGTTCATCTCCAAACTAAGGTATGTGGGTTTCTTTCTTGGGTTCCTTTCACTCATGATACCCAATCCCCCTTTTACATAAATTGCATGATTTAAAGTTGATTTACAAAGGAGTTTTGATCATTATGAAATTTAGTGCACACTATGTTAAAGCTATGTCCAGTTGTGACTATTTTGCCATGTTTTGAGCTATAAATCTTTGATCTATTGTAAGATTTGAGAAGGGATTTTGATGTGTATGTTATGAGGGTGTTGTAATGTGTTAATTGATGGTTTTACAATGGATTTTATTGCATGATTTCATCTCTATTTTGCATAATTTTACACTACCACTTCACACCCTCGAAGTGTTAAATGAAATGTCCGAATGTGGTTTCTTGAGTAGTTAAAGGTCCAAAGCATGAGATATGATATGAATGACTATATGATGATGAAATGAGCTTATGTATATGATATACTTTATATAAAGTGTTGCATTAGACCACACCCGATCCGAGGGGACAAGAGCCCGGGTAACGATGTTGGGGGTTTATACTCATCAACCATGCGAGGGGTTTATACTTCATCACCATGTTGGTAAGGTGTGATTACCATCAACCATGTGAGGGGTTTATACCACACAACCACTTAGGGGTTTATACCTTGAATAGCTAGCTTGGTCTGTTCTACACATATATTATCCTATATGAGCATGAGTTACTTAAGCATGTCTTACTTAGCATTGATCATACATGTCATATTGTATATTATGCCTATTGCTTAATATTATGCATTTTGATTATGATTCCTGTCTATTGTTGCATTGCATCCTATGTACTTAGTATATTCAAACGTACTAACGCATACTATATGCCTACATGATGTCACCATGTAGGAACCAATGCCCAAGTTGATCACCTCCTCCACGTGGCTAGTTCGGTGCTATTCAAGCTAGTTGGTGAGTCCTCCACCTCGGGGACCTAGTTTATTCTTCTTCTATTATCTATTGAGGCATTCGTCCTTATTGCTTATTTTGACTATGAGGGTGAGCCCGGTTACTTTGGCTTGGCCCCCGCTCTTATCTATGTATTAAAGGTGTTTATTGGACATGTTAAGTATCTGTGATATGAGTCTAACTCTTGTCTTTTGATCATGATATTGTGCAAGCTTTTCCCTTAGTCCCATTTTTCCCATTCTTTTATCTTTGATGCTTGATTTATTGCTTTCGCGACCAAGGATGTGTAATGATACTTTATGAGGCTTGCTTGGGGTCCCTTCAAGTTCCCCTTGCGTCGTGTCACGTCTACGCCCTAGGCTTGGGTCGTGACAGTCTTTCATTGGCACCATATGATAGAGATAGAGGCTTCATATACTAGAGTCGAATGTTGATGTTAAGACTTGCTGAGCTAGTTTCTTTCTACTAGCCTTTTTATTTATAATATTATTTTGAGACTAGATGAGATGTGCACCTTACTTTCCTTTGTCTTCCACTGATTATCTGGAGGTTGTTGATTAAATGAATGTGATGAAGCCAAGTGGTTCGCTTGGGGACTAGCAATAGTTTCTGGGTGCTAGCCACGTCTAGGGTACCCTCCCGAGGCATGACAAACTTGGTAACAGAGCACAGAGTTCAAGTGTCCTAGGGAGTCTATGAAGTCGTGCCTACTAGAGTCTTGTGTATGGGCGTATTGTCGACTATGCTTTATAAGCAGGAGGCTATAGGACATTAAGAATTGTTACATTTCTTTCTCATTCCAAATTCGTTTGATAAAGTTAAACTCGATGAAAGCTCTCTTCTAATTCGTGCATTATGCGTTTACAGAATTGTGACCATGTTTCCAAGAGGAGCTGATAAAGTGAAAGATGGTCCAGCCAGACTGAACACTAACCAACCCGAGCCCTAGAATCAGGATGAGCCAACATCTTTCCACGCTTTGCAGCCACCATAGTCTAACATCAGCGATGTCGAGCTTTGTCAGGCCATCCAGACTTTGGCTTAGGCTGTGACGACACTGGTTGTTAGATATGGAGCAAGCAGGCAGGGTGTCACAAATATATCTGGAGTTCATGAGTCCTTAAGGATGAACCCATATGAGTTTAAGGGGTCGAGGAGGAATAGCAACAGGAGTCGCTTTCAAGCGAGGTCTCATAGCCTTAGAGCACAGGGATCTAAGTCACATGCTAGTATGGTCCAAGGTCCCCGAGGTAGACCACCTTGTGGCATGTGTGGCAAACGTCACCTAGGAGAATGTCGTAAAGGAAGTGATGGATGTTACAAGTGTGGCCGAGTGGGTCACTTCCAGAGGGATTTTCCTAAGTGGCCCAAAAAGGCCCAAGCTTCTACTCCAGCACCCATAGTAAGGAAGGATCAGGAAAGTTCTCCAAATGTCACCCAAATGTCATGACGAGTATGATTCGAGTCCTTACTTACTTTTGATGTTATTCATGAGAGAGAAACTTATGTCTCTAAAGAGTTTAATGTTACCACCTAAGAGTAAGATGTGAGGTCTTATAACACCCTGAGTAGAGGTGTCATTCCAAAGCTAGAATGAGGACAATAAAAAGGAAGGGACTGGATAGTGAGAATAATGACTGATTAAGGCTTATAGTTAGAGTTATATACCTATTAGGTAAGTAATGAGATGACGAGATGATTGCCATAAGTTTGAAGATAGAGTTGTAAGTACCCTGTGAGCGTTATGATAAGGTATAAAGAGGGAGTTAGTGTCGAAATGTGTTAGAGTGTGCTCAAAACTAGAAAGAATTCTATGTTGATGTATTATGATATTGTACTATGAGGGTGAAATGTAGATGTTGAATAGGGGAACAGAGTGCTTCCAATGTAATAGATCTACACTAGGCTTATAATTCTAAAGTAAGAGCCCCAAGAGGTTTATATAGTTATAAGCTTAGCCAAGTAAGGGGGTTTAGTGAGTGGAGGAATGTTACTTCAGTTACGAAGAGGGGATGTGTTGAGTAAATATCTACTATGAGGTTTTAGTGGGCTTATGCTCCGAAATTTACCTAGTAATGGTAAGTTGGTATGATATTAGAGAGGTGTGTGATAGATGCACATGTTATTACTAGACTGTAAGCTTGAATTTTGAGGAGTAGTGGGAAAGAGGATATAGAATCATGAGAGTGATAGTCTTAATTGGAGATTCGCGGGAAGAGGTTGCCATAGTGTGTGTTTGAGAGGAAAAAACTGATTTGTAAGGAAAAGTGATGTTATGGGCAGAGTACAAGTGCCCCTTAGGTAAGACGAGTGAAATGAGGTTAGTCTAATAGATAAGAGAAGGGGAGATGTGTGTCCATGATTGTGTAAACATGTGTGAAGCTCTAAGCTCTGACTGCTATAAGAATCTAGATAGTATATTTGAGTCGTCAATATGGAGTAGGATGAAGTAAGCATTCGTTTTCACCATGAATAGCTAAGTCAATTGGGGCTTATGGATAGGAAATGATGACATTTTTGTGATAGTCTAAGTCTTATAAAAATGAGATCATGGGGTCACAGAAATTGGGAGCCTACGGGCAAGAAAGGAGGTTAGATTGCAAGAGTTGTGGGAAGTGGCTATACATGCCATAAGAGCAGCAAATATAGAGAGATTTCCATAGAGACAAGAGGGATCTAAGAGTGGTATCTTTGAAGAGAGTCTTAGTGGATATTTTATATATGCGACTATGGTATCATAGAAGAGTTTAAGATGCCTATTCTTATGGATAGTGATTTCTCGATCGTATAAAGGTATATGCTTATAACCCAGTAGAGGAAATTGATTCGCAAAACTTGAGAGATGACCCTTGAGCTAAGGGGGAGATGGTGATGTGATAGATCGAAGTAAATCTTGAGTTTTCGATGGTGATAGGTTGATTTGGATGAGGCATCAATTCTTTTCCATCGCTTATATTCCTTATACTTCAGTGAAGATGATACTCTATTCCTTTCTGGTATACGACTACCATGCCCATGGCTTAGTCCCCTATACCACTTATTGATTGTTATTCACGTAGAATTTTGAGGATGAAAAGCGATGAATTCATTCATTAGTTTCGATCTTACCCCATGGATCTAAGTGTTTCCACTCCTATGTTGAATGGGATGTGAACTGAGTTTATACTGTAGATAGTTCCGTGAACCCAAAGTAAGTCTCGACAGACGAGGGAGATTGTATTTCATTATGAACTTTCTCAAATAAGATTTCTCGATTGAACCATGCTAATGATCTTCGTTCCAAGTCCTTTGAGTGATCTTGTCTTCCCAGTCTTAATAGAAATGTTGATGAGAATAGAGGAGTGATGGTTGATGAGAGAGAGTGAGGGTTCTTTATTATGATGTGATCTTATGCATGCCCTGACCTTCGGTACGTTATGCCATTGTTGATGGTAGGATTTACAGTTTCAAGTTTGAGATGTGGAATCTTGCTTATTTTGCATAAGAAGTAGTAGTTGGGGTTTTGCCAAAGAGGGAGATAACGAGTTCCTCTAGGCCCAAATAGTGATGCTGATAGCAGTAGATGGAGAATGAGGGTAGATAAGGAGGAGCGACTGTAACCTTGTTATGACATTGGTGTTGTACTGTATCATGTAAGGATAGAGATAGGGAGGAGGGGAGATACGAGACATTATGATATGCAGTAGATAGATAAGAGTATGTTGGGGTGTCCTTGAGTAGGAGCTTATCGAATGTTGGAGGTAGAAGTGCTAACTAGGTGAAACACCCCAAAAAGTGTCCGAACATATGCCTCGAAAATGTCCATAATCGTAATTTCTATATATCTCAAGATCCGTGCATGATATCGAAAAACAGACTTCATATTCGTGATCAGGGGGAAAAATTGAGTGAGAAATGGGTATAACCCCGATATTAGAGCAACCGTAATGAAAAATAATTTTTCAAAAAATTTCTTATCCAGAGAGGATCCGCGCCCCTGGCGCACACGGCCAGGACGTGGACCAGTGTTATTCTATTGCCGATTTTACTATTTCGGTCCAAGGCCTTGGGGTCTTGGGCCTTTGCCCTCCTATGCGTGAAAACACCTATACTTAGTCATTTTTCAACCCCATATCATTCAAGACATTCCCCAAAACCCTCTCTAACACTTAGCAAAATATTTCATTCGAATTCAAGTGTCCCGAACTCATCTTCGAAGCTCAAGAAATTCATTCATGCTTCAAGTTCTCATTCCAATCTTCATCAAGGAAGTCCCCAAATTTGAGGTATTCGCGTATCAACCATTGGATCCTTCCACCCATGGTGCTCAACCTTCCTTTTTATGTAAACTGCATGTTTTCAAGTTGAATTATCTATGGATATCTCTTATTATGAATTTGATTATAAACTATGTTAGGGTTTCATAAAATGTTGACTGTTTAAGCATGTTTTGAGCTATAAATCTATGACCTATTATGAGATTTGATGAGGGGTTTCAATGTATCTTGCATGAGGGTGTTACCAAATGTTGGTGGGTTGATTTACATTAAGTTTTCTCACATGATTTCACTTTTGAATTGCATGA
>JAPFFP010039120.1:0-15090 GCA_026153255.1 Solanum medicagineum | reverse complement strand
CCTTTCCCTAATCCCGTGGACGCTAGAATCGGCCAATATAAGTTTAATCCATTCACAACGTCAAATCTTCGCCCACGAATTTCTAAACGTTTTCTTACCAAACCAAGTCTACTACGATACTTAGGAACCTCAATATAACACCCTATAAACCTCTTGTTCTTGTTTTTCTAAGTGTAAGATCAAGTGTAGTTCTTATTTCTCAAGACAAAGGGGGGGGGGTATTTATAGACAAACTACTTTCCAAAATTGCATCATAAGGGCTCCACCTTAGCCTATTGACCAATTTGGTCCCAAACTTTTCTATTTTAATCCAATTAAGGACTTCCGACTCAAACTTAATTATGCACGTCAAATGCACTTGATACTCTAATCATGAATAGGAAGAACACTTAAGCTCAAATTACACAATATTCACAACAAAATTTTCTAATTGTAAAATTACCCTTAATTTAAAGAAATACGGGGTCTAACATTCGGTCTGCTATTACTCATATTGAGTCATGATGTCTACCGGATTGAGGTAAGCCTATTATGAAATCAATGTTAATCATCTCCCACTTCCATTCTAGAATCTCAATATTCTGGGCCACACCACAAGACCTTTGGTGCTCCACCTTAACTTGCTGACAATTCAAGCATCTAGACACGAACTCTGCAATGTCCTTCTTCATGTTGCCCCACCAATAAAACTCTCATAAATCCCTATATATTTTTGTTGCACCTGGGTGAATGGAGTATCTAGCATTATGAGTCTTAACTAGAATCCTTTTTCTAAGTCCATTAACACTTGGTACACATAATATGCCTTGGTGTCTCACGACCCCATCTCCCCCTTTTGCAAACACTAATACTTTTTGCTTCTGAACATCTTCTTTCAGCTGAAGGAGGATAGGATCCTAGTCTTGCTTTTCTTTCACCTCCACCACCAAGGATGACTCTTCCCCATTTTTTATAATGGCACCACCCTCATCAGAATCTTCAATTTGCACCCCAAGCGTGCCAGCCTGCGCACTTCCTTAGCTAGTTCTTTCTTTCCATCCTCAATGTGAGCAGTGCTCTTTATGGTCAACCTTCTAAGAATATCATCAACGACATTAGCTTTACTTGGGTGATAGAGGATGCTCATATCATAATCCTTCAATAACTCCAACCACCTCCTCTGTCTCAAGTTCAGCTCCTTTTGGCTAAACACATACTGCAAGCTTTTGTGGTCTGTAAATACATCTACATGCCTACCGTAAAGATAGTATCTCCAGATTTTTAGAGCAAACAACACAACAACAAGGTCAAGATCATGAGTTGGGTAGTTCTTCTCATGAGTCTTTAGGCTTCTGGAGGAATATTCTATCACCTTGCCTCTCTGCATCAATACACATCCAAACACAACTTTGGAAGCATCGCAATAAACAACAAATCCATCAGCTCCCTCGGGTAGGGATAAGAGCGGAGCTATAGTCAGCCTAGTTTACAACTCCTAGAATCTCTTCTCACAAGCTTCAGACCATACGAACTTAACATTCTTCTGAGTAAGCTTAGTCAAGGGAGCTGAGATAGAAGAAAATCCCTTTGCAAAGCACGTGTAGTAGCCTGCCAAACCAACAAAACTCCTTATATTTGTTTGAGTTTTGGGCCTTGGCCAAATCTTTACTGCCTCAATCTCTTAATAATCAACTTGAATGCCTTCACCAGAAATAATATGACCTAAAAACACTACGGATGCTAACCAAAATGCACATTTTGAAATTTTGCATACAATTGTTAGTCCTTAAGTGTCTGAAGGATAATTCTAATATGGTCAACATGCTCCTCCTTGTTACAAGAGTAGATCAGGATGTCATCGATGAACACAATGACGAACATATCTAGGTATGATCATAACACTCTATTCATAAGATCCATGAAAGTCGTTAGAGCATTTGTCAGTCCAAATGACATAACCAAGAACTCATAATGTCCATAGTGAGTTCTGAAAGCTGTCTTAGGGATGTCACTCTCTTGAAGTTTAAGCTGATGGTATCTAGATCTGAGGTCTATTTTAGAGAAACAAGTAGCACCCTGGAGCTGGTCAAATAGGTCATCAAATCTGTGAAGAGGATACTTATTATTTATGGTGACCTTATTTAACTGATGGTAATCTATGCACATTCTAAGGAAACCATCCTTTTTACGCATGAAGAGAAGTGAAGCACCCCATGGTGAGACACTTGGTCTAATAAAACCCTTATCTAAGAGGTCTTTCAACTATATTTTCAACTCTTTTAGTTTTGAAGGAGCCATACAGTATGGAGTAATAGATATAGGTTGAGTATCTGGCAGGGTATCTATCCTAGAGTCTATCTCCCCATCATAAAGGATTCTAGGTAGATCATCAGGAAAGACTTTTGGAAACTCATTCACGATTAGGACAGACCGGAGAGATGGTACCTCAACACAAGAATCTTTGACTTTGACTAGATGGTATATACACCCTTTGGAAATTAACTTCATGACTTTGAGATATGAGACAAACTTACCCTTGGGAAAAACTGAGCTACCTCTCCATTCTAAGACTGGCTCATTAGGAAACTGAAACTTAACTAGACTGGTTCTGCACTTTATGGAGGCATAACAAGCATGAAGCCAGTCCATGCCTAGAATGACGACAAAATCCACAATGTCTAACTCAACTAGGTCAACTAAGATATCTTTATGGTAAACTGACACTTGACAACCCTTCTAGATTTTTTGGGCTAAAATAGATTCTCCGGTAGGAGTGGAAACACTAAAAGGCTTAACAAGACATTTTGGAGTGATCCCAAACTATGACAAATGATAATGTGGCATTTGAGTCTAACGATGCATGTACATCATAAGTAAAACTTTTAGCAAACCAATAACCACATCTAGTGAGTTCTTTTGGTCCTGTCTGGTGGCCATGATATACAGACAGTTTGTGCCTCCGTCTATCCCTTATGTAGCACCCCTCTAAACTGGCCTACCCAGTGGCACTAAAGAAACTGACTAGGACTTATTATCCCTATTTTTTGCCTCCCCATAATACAATCCTTCAAAAAGTGCCCCACTTGACCACACCTGAAATGACCATTTGTGCTAACAAGGCACTCTCCTGGATGAGACCTGCCACACTTACCATAAGCTGGATAACGAGTCGATCCTTGAGATATGCTCCCCTGTGACTGGCTGCCCTGAAACCTACAGTTCTGTGATCCATGCTCATTCCTGACCCTTGGTGCAGGTGCACTAGCAGATGAAGGTGCTGGTCCAGATATTCTAGGCTAAAAGATAAATGATTGGCATTTCCAACTCCCCTCTTACCTATTTCCTGGCCTAATGTCTTGGCCTTTTTGCTTCTAAACTCCTCCCTATCCTGCATGTTCTCTTCCTCTACTTGTTGCACATATGTCATCAAGCAAGCTATGTTCATATCCCCCATCATCATAACATATTTGTCCTCTCTCTTAGTCATCCGAGAGAACCCTGACACTAACAAATCCATCCTAGTGCATATGTCCGCCACCATAGTTGGAGTATAATGGTATGAATGAGTAAATTTAAGGTTGTACTCCCCCACACGCATATCTTCTTGCTTCAGATTAAGAAACTCCCTCACTTTAGCCTACCTCAACTCTCTAGGAACATACTGCACAGAAAGGCCTCCTCAAACACTATCCAACTAAAAGTTGGCGCCCCTTCTGCTCTGCCTCCTTTCCACTGATCAAACTAGAGTCTAGCTACTCCTTTAAGCTAGTAGGAAGCCAACTCAACTTGCTCAGCATCACATGTGTGCATAACCTGAAATACTTTCTGGAGCTCCTCAATAATGTTCTCAGGATCCTCCATTAGATTAGACCCCGTCAACTCAGGTGGGTTCATCCTCCGAAACTCACAAGCCCTAGTGGTATCTAAACAATGATTCCTGCCATCTCCTTGTCGACCTCCCTATGTAGTGACTGCTTGTGCCAAAGTCCGGATGGCATGGCGGAGCTCAACATTAGAGATGTCTGCTCTCGCTGGCTGCTTGGTAGGCGTAGCTGGACCTCTAGGTCCTTCAACAACTGACTCAGGCTAGTTTACATTCTGCCAGGCTAGACATCCTGTAACCCTGACTCTTTTGATAGGTCTACGTGGAGGCATGATCTGAAAAACAAGGCGTGAATGCATGAATTAGAAAGGACTTAATAGAGGTAGCTCAAAAGCATAAGAGGGAATAACAGCTGATAGTTACACTTCCTTGTGCCATATAGTCTCCCTATTATAAATGTGGCGCGCTTCACACTAATATGGCTACTTTACTTAGCGGAAGACTTAAATGATAAATGGAAGGCTTGATAATTATAAACTAAAGATACTGCAATATCTGAATAAACTAAGTAGTAAAAGTGTCTCAACAGTAAAAGAAAACAATAATTGAAACACCTATCACATAGTCCATGGTGCCTCTAACTAGAATGATCTAAAACAACTACTGGTACAGGCCCATGGTAGTCACAACTGAAAAAGAAATACTAAAATGAAAACACAGATAATAACTTCACAACCTCTGATCGAAAAATGGCCTCACAAATAGTTGGATGGATTGCTGGTCCTCAATGGAGTGTGTGTTGAGGGACTCTGTCACCTGTGTCTGCATCATAAAATGATGCAAGTCCAAAGGACATTAGTACGTGGAATGCACGGTATGTAAAATGGCCAAAACGGAAGCTTAGGATAAAGCACTATGCTCAAAGTAACTAAAACTTGTCTCAAAATAAGATTTCAAAAGTAATAAATACAATACATGCTGAAATTAGAATATATGCTGAAAGTCTGTATGTAGAAACTAGCTTGCTTTAACTTGGGGAGTTTCTCTAACCGACAACCATCACTGTGAGCTTTGTGATGATACAATGTCTTGCCCACACTGCCAAAGCCGTCCCATATTTTACCTTGGTAAGGAACGAAAACTAGGGGAGTAGATCCATCCCAAAACTGAGCCATCTTAGTGGCAATGTGGATTTGTACTTTTGAATACAATCCTATCTTATGAGTTGAAGTTATTACTCTCACTCATGTTGGTGTTCAATACTACTCCCAAAATAGCCTTTATAATGCTCATACATAAAAGAGTATTCTTGCTCAAAGTATTACTTTCTTATCTTTGGGACTTAACCCAACTTTAGCTTTTCTTAAACTTTCCTCAACTTAACTCTTCTCGTTGATTGAATATGCATCAATACAATGGGTCTCAAAACATAACTTTATTACTTCAGCTATCTTGTAAATATAGAAGTTTTTAGTACTCCTTAAACTTAACACAAAATTGTGAATGTAGTAGTTCTTTATGAAATATACATATGGCTCTCATAAATACAACAATAATTGTGAATCTTGTCTCAATAGATTAACTTATCACTAAAATTAGTGAGGGTCATGATTTTTATCAAGAAAAATGCATGAACAAATATTTTGAAGGAATTAACTAGTAATGGACAAAAACTGATCTCAGCTTAAAAGCATGAATCTTGGGTAAAGATTTGTAGTCAAAGATACTAAAACATATGTTGGTTAACTTGTGGAGGGCCTTATATACCCTAGAAATCAACTTCTTAGAAGAATTGAGGAGGATTCTTGAAAACCCTAACTTTTGCCCCTTTAAAAATGCGGTCTAAGTTCTTGGAGTATTTTAACGTTAATGAAATGAGGTAGTGCATTCTAAGGGTTTCATTAGGTGAAAGCTGACAAGTTTAGGCTTAAAGGTGAGAAAAGTCAAAAATACCCCTCTTTAAAATTACAGGTCAGGCCGCAATGAGGTCCCTACAACTCGTAGAAGTTTCCACAACCCTTAGGGGACCTTTCATAAACTTTAGGAAATTTTTTGGGGTCTCTGGAACATTCTACGAGCCCCCAGATACGACTCATAGTGGGTTCCATGACCTGTATATAGGTTCATAAAGTATAGGGCTGAAAATTTAACTTCTCTGACTTTTTCAATGCGATATCAATACGGGTCGTACTCTGAATTACGACCCATATCTGGGTCTTGTATTGTACCTCTGCACTGGTAGTGCTAAGTAAAATGACCATAACCTTTGACTCCGAACACCAAATGAGGTGAAACTAGATGCATTGGAAAGCTAATTCAAAGGGTTTTAATTTGGTATGTCATGGGACTTCAAATTCTTTATATTCTAAGAGTTATACTATTTAAAGTTAACCCTTACATAATCTAAGGCTAGAATCACATTTTATAGGGAAGTTTTTGAACTCGACTAAGTACTAGAGGTCTCTTATGAACCTAATACACTTCCTACGTATAAGAGTGAGGCTTGAAATAGAGGTACATATGAGGATAAAGTTACAAGGGGTCACATATACATCACTAAATATTGCATGATCCTAGAGTGTTAATTACTGCAAGTGTATAATGGGCTTCTAAAAGGAGAAACAGTAGAAGCTGAATCTTTTTTTTATGACGTGATAACAAGGTTTGTAAATGGGTTTCTTTAATTTGAATTTTGTAACAGTTGGGAATATGTTTCTTTGCAATTCAGTGTGTCGGCATGGCAATTTAGCATGAGTTGTGATTGAAGCTCATGTAACAACCCCAAAAAGTCCGACTTTCCATATATCTCAAAATCCGTGCACGATATCAAAAATCCGTCTTCATATTCTTGGTCAGGGGGTCAAATTAAGTGGGAGAATGGTCTAACCCTGATCTTAGAGCAAATGAATCACAATTTTGTAATTTCAAAGTGTCGAATTCCAATGAGGAATTCGCGTTACACGCGCGACGCACCTTAGTACATTTTCTGTCGAGTTTTTCAAGTTCAGTCCAGCACTTTTTGGTTTTGGGTCTAAGTGTTCCCATACGTGAAAATACTTAAGCCTTTTTTCACCCTTATATCATCCAAGACATTCCGAAATACTCTCTCAAACACTTAGACAATATTTCGTCTCCAAATTTTACGTCTCAAAACTCATCCGGATCCTAAGGTTCTCATTCAAGCTTCAAGTCTCCATCTCCAATCCTCTTTAAGGATCCTCCAAAGTCAAGGTATGTGGGTTTCTTTCACGGGTTCCTTTCACCCATGATACCCAAGCTCTCTTTTACCTAAAATTGCATGATTTAAAGTTGATTTACTCATGGGTCTTATTTATTATGAAATTCACTGCACACTATGTTGGGGTTTATAAAATGGTGACTATTTTATTATGTTTTGGGCTATAAATCTAAGATCTATTGTGAGATTTGATGAAGGGTTTTACCTTTAGCATTGAGCATGCATGTCATATTGATATTATACCTATCCTTGCTTAGAATTATACATTTTGATAATGTTGCCTAGACCCTTAGGAAAAACTGAGCTACCCCTCTACTCTAAGACTGGTTCATTAGGAATCTGAAATTTGACTACCCTGGTTCTGCAATCTATGGAGGCATACCCAACATGAAGCCAATCCATGCCTAGGATGACATCAAAATCTACCATGTCTAGCTCTACCAAATCAGATACAATAGTCTTATGATAAACTGAGACTAGACAACCCCTATAGATCCTTTGGGCTCTAATAGACTCTCCAATGGGAGTAGAAACACTGAAAGACTCGATAAGGCATTCTGGATTGACCACAAACTTCACAGCTACATATGGGGTTACAAATGATAATGGGGCTCCTGGGTCTAATAATGCATAGACATCATAAGTAAAGATCTTGAGCATACCTGTAAGCACATCTGGTGAGTTCTCTTTGTCCTTTCTGGTGCCCATGGCATACAAGCAATTTGTGCCCCCGCTTGCTCCTGCTGTAGTGCCCATCTGAGGTGGATTACCCTGCGGTGTTGAAGAAACTTATTGCGATCATTTATCTCTCATATTATGCTTCCCTATAGGACAATCCTTCAAGAAGTTCCCCACCTAACCACATTTGAAACAACCATTTGTGCCCATAAGGCACTCTCCGGGATGAGACCTGCCACACTTACCACAAGTAGGATAGCGGTTTGATCCTTGAGCTATGCTACCCTGTTACTGGCTACACTGGAACTTGTGGTGCTGTGATCCCTGCTCATTCCAGACTCTCGGTGCAGGTGCACTAGTGGATGAAGGTGCTGGTCCGGCCATCTTAGGTTGAAAGGATGAGTGATTTCCACCTCTAGTCCCCCTCTTACCTGTCTCCTGGCCTGATGTCTTAGCATTCTTGCTCCTAAACTCTTCCCTATCCTGCATTTTCTCCTCCTCTACCTGCTGCACATAATTCATCAAGCGGGCTATATCTATGTCCCCAATCAACATCGCACTCTTGCCCTCTCTCTTAGTCATCCGAGAGATCCCTAACACAAATTAATCCATCTTAGTACACATGTCTGCCACCATAGCTGGAGCTTAATGGGACAACTGAGTAAACTTGAGGTTGTACTCCCGTACACTCTTATTCTCCTGCTTTAGATTCAGAAATTCCCTCACCTTCGACTGCCTCAAATCTCTGGGAAAGTACTGTCCCAGGAAGGCCTCCTCAAAAATTGCCAAACTAACAGCTGGCGCCCCATCAACCCTGCTTCATTTCCATTGATCAAACCAGAGTCTAGCTACTCCCATGAGCTGGTGGGCAGCAAACTCCAACCGCTCAGCATCGCATATATGCATAACCTGGAACACTTTCTAGAGCTCCTCAATGAAATTCTCAAGATCCTCCTTCACATTAGACCCTATGAATTCTGGTGGGTTTATCCTCATAAACTCCTAAACCTTGGCAGTATTCGACCCATCATTTCTGCCATCTTCCTAGCAGTATTTGAGCCATCATTCCTGCCATCTCCCTAGCGACCTCCCTATGTAGTCACCGCCTGAGCCAAATTCTGGATGGGCTGGCGAAGCTCAGCATTGGAGATATCAGCTTGCTGCGGCTGCTTTTCAGGCACAGGTGGACCTCTAGGTCCCTTAGGAATCGTGCAAGGCTAGTTTGCATTTCTCCTAGTTGGGCGCCTTCTACCCCGTACTGGTTCGTTAGCTTTGCATGGAGGCGTGATCAGAAAAGCACAGCGTCACCGCATGAGTTAGGAGGGACTTAACCGAGATATGATCTGAAGCATGAGACATAGAATAACAATTAATGGTGATACTTCCTAATGTCCCGTAGCCTCCCTATTATAGATGTGACACACTTCACACCCATAATACAGACTCTACTAGACATGGTTTCATAGACTCCCTAGGAAACTTGAACTCTGTGTTTTGATACCAAGTTTGTCATGCCCCGAGCCTACACCTTAGACATAACTGGCACTCAGAACAATTTCAGGTCCCAAGCGAACCACTTGTCCTAGCTTCTTACTCAGCAGAAAACTTAAACACTCTAGAAAGGCTATAAAAGTAACAAGCTAAAATAGGAACTATCTGCATAAACTGAGTGAAAAAGTTCTCAAGTAATAACTAAAGTAAACTAGAACCAGAATACTGACACATAGTCCATGGAACCTCTACTAAAGCTGTCTAAAAGGACTACTGGGATAGGCCCCAATTAGCCAGAACTGAAATAAATACGGAAATAAGACATAGGTGAACACAAGAGCCTCTAAGTGAGAAGAGGCCTCACCAATGACTGGAAGCTGTCTAGTTCTCAACGAAGCGGCTGCTGAGGACCTCTCTCACCTGCATCTGCATCATAAAAAGATGCAGGTCCTAAGGACATCAGTATGTGGAATGTACGGTATGTAAGATGGCCAAAACAGTAACTCAGGATGATATAATATTTCTCAAAGGACATAAACCTAACTCAGAATGAAGTAACACAATAATAAATACTTTGTATACTGAAATTAAGATGCTACAAAATTGTAAGTAAAACATATCTTCTTAGCTTGAGGAGTTTCTCTAACCGACAACCATCACTATGAGCTTTGTGGTGATACAACGTCTTGCCCACGCTGCCATAGCCGTCCCATACTTTGCCGGGGTAGAAAATGAAGAACTAGAGTAGTAGATCCATCCCAATACCGGTCCATCTCAGTGGCTAATGAGGAATGTACCTTGGTACAATCCTATCATATGCTGGCTACATAGTTTACGAGTTTAAGTAATTTATTCTACTCTCACTCATAGCGGTGCTCAATACTACTCCCAAGATGATTTTTATATAGCTCATAGCTTAAAGAATGGAATTTTCTCAAAATCTAGTCTTTCGGGGACTTAGCCTAACCTACTAACGTAACTTTCTCATTTGAACTTCTGTAACTTGATTGAAAACTAGTATCTTCTCAAATATCCTCAAACACATGTAGGTTACTCAACTAAAGTACAAAAACAGTTCAAGAAAAATGATTATTAAACTTATCTCAAACTATAAACTTTATGGGTGTTCATGAAACCCATATGAAATATATAGAAAATCATTCATGGCTATAAATCTTGGTATTAATACTTTAGATAGCAAGTAAGGAATCAAGAATCATAATATTTTATCAAGAATCTACACGTACAAATGCAAATTTAATAAACTCCATAGAAAATACATGAATTTGATCTCAACTAGTACTTGAAATTTCTTGGATGGAAACTAACGTATAGTTTCTAAATTATTCTTAAAAAAAAAATAGTTTTTAGAGTGGCCTTACAAACGTGAGAATTCTAATTCTTGGAAGACTTGAAGAGATTCTTGAGCCTTAACTAGCGTTCTTGATTTTTACGCTTGAGTTTTCTTGAACTATTATGACATTTGTGAAGAAAATACTGCATTTTCATGATTAAACGAGTGAAAATCGACTAATTAAGGTCTAAGGAGGGTGTAAAAGGTCGGAACTATCCTTCCCAAATAAAAAAAAAAAATTCAGCAAGAATTTGTACAGGTGTGCATCGCGCACCTTTGTATATTCCCTGTTTTTCGCGAATTTCAGTTTCCGTCAAAATAACAAAATACAAGTGGGAATCCGCATCCCTGGCACATCGCAGAAGGGGCGCAGAAAGCCCATTGTTTTGGATTTTTTTGGAAAAAAATAATTTGACTCGGGTGCGTTAAAATCGAGTCAAGATCATTTTCCGACTCAGTTTTTCGCACTGATTGCAAATTCGGTCTCGAATTTGTAAATGTAGCATGGGAAGACGCATTACACACATGGTGAATTCTAGAGGTGTTTTGGTCCTTTCACGGGGTTGTCACATATATCTTTTTCATCTAGTGAAAGTTAAAAAAATATTATTTTTTTGATTTTAAATTTTAATAATTCATTTAGGGGTATATATGATCCTTTTCACACATAATTTTTTAATTGACTATGTTGATTAAGAAAATTTGATATTTTTTTAGTCTTTCTTGATTTTCTCTTTCACGTTCAGCGTGAAAATATGAAATACAAAAAACATAAATGAGAAAAAAATCAAAACTATTTTTTTGCGGCTATATTGTAATTTATTTTTATATTTACAAAAAAAATGAGGCATCTATGACAAGTTTTACAAAAACGTATTAGTGAAAAAATAAATTTGTCCACCAAAATTAGCCATTGAACCAAGGAAGTAAAAATAAATAATAATAAAATAAGAGGAATCAAATATATCTTTATATGAGTATTCTTTTTAACAAAAAATTAAAAAAATTATTTAAAATTGATTTTTTTATTTTTATTAGAGAAAAAGAGTATATGTGAGCCATTTGTGTAACAATAGGGATATATATGAGTCACTTTTATAACAATGTGTATCAACTCTAAATGACAAAATTGAGCGGTATATCATTTTTTCATTAAAATAATTAGACATTTTTGACGAAAACAATATTTATATCTAAATTTGTGCTAACATATGCAAAAAAATTTAAGACATAATTCTATACAAATATCATTATTCATATTAAATTTTATATAATGTTTCTATATTATGCCATCCTAAGAATTGAAAGAAAAATTAATTATAAGAATTTAAAACTTTCTACATGTAGATCCAAAACCTAAGAACTACCCCCAAAATGTAAAATTATAAGAGCCAAAATTTCCCTCTCAAAATTTTAAACACAATCAAAATCTCCTTCTCCCTTAGCCCCTTCCATAAAAACCAGATCCTCCATTCCTTTCCCTATTCTTTACTTTTGCTTTCTTGTTTAACTTAAAATTTTATGACATACATTTTTAATTATTTTATTTCTTATAGGTTTTCTACTCAAGGTATGTTCATATTCTTTATATTTTAGAATTTTTTAATCTATCTTATGTTTATTTGATTGTCTTATGAGTGAATTTTGATACTTTTAAAGGTTGAACAGTGTTTGAAGGAGCCATTTATTTGGAAGAAGATCCTTTAAAGAAGTTCAAAACGTTTAAAGATTTGTTTACTTTTTTCTTGCTTTGCATTTTTTCTTTTTCTTTTAAAATTTAAGTAAAATAATATGTAAACATATTTATTTTCTCATTTAAATTTCATATGTACACATATTTACATATATAATTCGTTGTCCCATATTCTTGGTGCTAAAATACTTTATCATTATTGACAGGTATATTAGCGGATTTAAGCATATGAATGACGTATTAAGATAGATGTGGATGAATTTAAGGTGAAATTGAAGACCTTGGAAGAAGAGATATAGAAAGTCTATGTCATTTTATATTCAAACAAGATTATGTATCAAAAGAATTATATATTGTAATTCTTTAAAATTGTATAATGCAATAAATTATATGCAAATTTAAAAGTGTTTTGAAATTTTAAAAATGAATTCGTAAGTACCTTATTGTCCCGCCCCGGGAGGGTACCTTTGGCATAACCGGCACTTGAAGAACCATTGTTGATTCTCCAAGAGAACCACTTGGCCTCATCATCACATCAACTCAACAGTGGAAGAAATACTCAAATAAAAAGTATCATATGGATGGATATAACTATACTAAAACATATTTTTCAATAAATAAGTTTGGAAATAAACAATACTCAACAAATAATCTACTCAATGTCTATGAAGCCTCTAACAAACAATCTAGATGGTGCCATGACAGGCATGGATACCCAACTCATGGAAATGAAATACTCAATCTAAATCAGAAAATAAAAGGGCTCCTCCAAAAAGCAAGGAGGGCTCACCAACTCTGAGAGTGCACTAAACTGGACCTCAACAATGCGCGAGCTAAAATCCTCTATCACCTGTATTTGCACCATAAAACGATGCAGGTCCAAATGAATGCCAGTACATGGATTACACTGGTATATAAAAATGGCTCTAGAAAGTAAAGCTTAACTAAGTCACCTAAACTCAAATAACTCATAACTCAACTCAATAGAAATGCAAGTTTAAAAGAAATCATGTTTTTTAAAATAGACTCAGTAGCATTTAACTCAGTTGGAAATATTATGCTCAATCAGCGTTTGCTTAGGAGTTTGTCTTAACCGACATCCAATTCTACCACCTTTAGTTGGGTGAAGCACAACGAAGGCAACGGCGTTGCCACTCCCGTGCTAAACTTGCCAAGTAAAGGATGATCAACTCTCTCATGGATCAATAATAAATGTTTATCTTTTTGGACTAGAGCCACCAAAACATGTTGCACGACTATCCTATGCCGCAATGTAGTTCCGTGGGTTCGAGTAGTTGTTTACTCGCTCTTGTCTTGGTGCTTGATACTCCTCCCAATATTAAAATATGCTCAACTAATGAATCAACTCAAATCTCATTAACACTCATATCAATCAACTCAAATCTCAACCCATTGGGTTATCTCAACCCAAGTTACCTCTGTTATTCATCAACTCTGTCAATTAAAGATTTCAATCAAACTCGACTCAAACTAAAACCACCATTTGGACTCACTCAATTAGACTCGTCATGGAACACAAGCAAAATGCATTATTGGATATGCAATAATAATGCAATATGCTCCTTATGCTCAATTTTGCTCAATTTACTCAAGTAAGATAGTCATACTCAAACCTCAACTCAATCCATGCATAGAGTTTCATAAATCATACAATTTGGAGTTCACGATGTCAATGCATAAAGTATATATCTCAATCTCATATCAACAATAGTATAATGCATCAATTATTTAGTTCAAAATTATGAGAACTCAAAGTAAATGCAGATAATTTGTATTTAGCTTATACGATTCTCAAGACTCGACTCTATTTCTCAATTTTGACTCAATGAGACGAAAGGGCGTGTGAAAACACATGGTTCCGCATTACAGGAAGCCTTGCATACCTGGAAATAGAAGAAGCAATTAAACCTCAATTGATCATCGCGTTTGAACTTGATGTCACGATCCAAAATAAGGCCTAGACGTGACACAATGCAAGGGGAACTCGAAGGGACCCCAAGAAAGCCTCATAAAGCATCATTACACATCCTTGGTCACAAAAGCAATAAATCAAGCATCAAAGATAAAAGAATGGGAAAAACAAGGCTAAAAGAAAAGCTTTCACAATATCATAGTCAAAAGATAGGAGTTAAACTCATATCATAGATACTTAACATGTCCAACAAAAACCTCTAATACATAGATAAGAGCGGGGGACAATACAAAGTAAATGGCCTCACCCTTGTAGTCAAAATAAAAAATAAAGATGAATGTCTCGATACATAACAGAAGAAACATAAACTAGGCCCCCAAAGTGGAGGACTCACCAACTAGCTTGAATAGCACCAAACTAGCCACGTGGAGGAGGATGATCAACTTGGGCACCCGTTCCTACATGATGACATCATGTAGGCATAGAGTATGCATTTGTACGTTTCAATGTACTAAGTGCGTAGGATTCAATGCAACAATAGATAAGCATCATAATCCATATGCGTAATATTAAGCAATAGGCATAATATAAAATATGGCATGTAGGATCAATGCTTAAGTAAAACATGCTTAAGTAACTCATGCTCATATAGGATATCATATGTTTAGAAGAGACTAAGCTAGCTATTCAAGGTATAAACCCCTTGGTGGTTGTGTGGTATAAACCCCTCATATAGTTGATGGTAATCACACCTTACCAACACGGTGACGAAGTATAAACTCCTCGCATGGTTGATGAGTATAAACCCCCAACATGGTTACCCGGGCTTTTGTCCCCCCAGATGGGGTATGGTCTAATGCAACACTTTATATAGAGTATATCACATATACATACATATATA
>JAPFFP010039109.1:0-15094 GCA_026153255.1 Solanum medicagineum | reverse complement strand
TTAATAGAGGGAAAGTTTTAATTAATAGAGAAATCAAGGGCTCAGCAGAAGTCATGCATACTCTTTTACATTATGTTCTTTGTATTCTCCTGTTACAGTTGTTTCCTTTTTGGTCTAATGTTGTGCACATGAAGAGTTTGTTGTTTTGTTTGTTTGACTGAATCATAGGATTTTTCTTAATTAAGTAAATTACATGTAAGAATTTAAAAGATAGTCCTGTCATACTTCTACCACGTGATATCACATATGTGGAACATTAAGGGAAGTCATAAAAGTGATCAACACAGTCAACTAAACTAATATTCAAGATTGCTCCAGTCATCTTCTAGTTCTCACCCTCACCTTTTACCAAGGGCATTCCAAGTCATATTCTAGTTCTGCCAAGGCAGCCTCGGCATATTTCTCATGATAGATATCAATGTCACTATCATCTTTTTTTCCAGCATCTGTAGAATCATCATGAAAGAATATTACAGATCAGTAATAAGAAAGATAAGTAGGAATGTGAGAAATAGAAACCTTATAAACCTTAAACCTATAGTGCTTACTCTGCACAAAATCTTCAAATAACTTTTGGTACAAAATCAGCCTCATTACTGCTTGTTCCTTTGGTGTCCATTAAACAAAAAATAGTCTGGGTGAGAAAAGCAGTAATGATTTCATGCTAGTTGATACATAGACATATAACTTTCCATGACACAGTGTCCAGATAGATGAGCATTAGGATCACTACTTTTAATTGAAAGCTCATTTGATACGCCACTTGATGCTACAGATATATCTGTTTTATCAACTGTGTCACATTCAAGGCAAACTCCTAAATCTTTCATCTGAAAAGTATACTCTAACCTATTATTGAGATATTAATCTCGTCACCAGCTTCTAGGTATCTCCCCAATTTCCAGTGGCATAAATATGTCTGTTTTCATTTTGTCCTGGAATGCCTATGAATGTTGGGGCATAAATCCATTTGACACCCTTGGACAAATTATTCAGTCTGATTAAAAAGGAATACCAGTTCCCAAATTGGTTTCCTTCCCAGCATCGAGATTTCTGATGATTAGAACGTGAATATGATACGTCCAAATTTACACTCCAAAAGGAATAGTAAAGCGGTCGTTCATCAAATATAGAACTCAATAAGAGTTGAGGTAGATCCCACAGGGAATGCGTGAGAATAAATCTATTAGCACCATTTTCAGATGTAATATCTACTCCCGAAACAAAAGTACATAAAGTAAATGGGGGGATTTTGGTTTTTATAAACTTACTAAAGTAAAGTAGCAAGTGAGTGCAAAGACAACTCAATTTTAAACAATTTATGTGAAGGTAGGATTGTGTTCCCCATAACATTTCATGCAATAGCCGCATCTAATGGTAAACTTGTTCATGATTGCATATACAAGATCTAACAAGTTATGTAATACCTAATTCACCTTTCGGTCCTTCTTAGATGCATATCGTTCATCACCTTGCGATCTCAGAACGTATACTTACTAACCCTTGTTGTCAATCCCGGAATATTCTCACCTTTCCATCTCAAGTACTTAGACTAGGTTAAAAACCCCGAATTTCCGTCGTACAACTCTTTTCCTAATCAAAACATCTCTTTCGGGCATGTAATGAATAAAGACTTACCCTAATGCGTCGACTCATCAAGGAAGAAATTATAATGAAGATTACTATGATGTATACGCTAATCAATCCCAAGATTTACCCCATATTCACCTATCTTATTGATTTGTCATGGTTCCCACAACCCTAGTTGGGCGTTTAGCCTAGCATGTTCACGAAAGATAACCCACAATAATAAATAGAATTCATAATGAAGAACTTACTATTGAAGAACTAAAGAATCCACGGATCACAATCTTGAACAAGATAGTTGAAATCCACAAGATTCAATGGAATTACAAGCAAAATAGTGTTCTTTTTGGGTTTTCCGTCTCCAGCCGTCCAAGACTAAGTAAAAATGAAATAAAAATACTATATATGTACAAGGAAAACCTAATCCATTTAAAATAGGAAAAATCACGTTAGCATGGACACGGGCCACCACACGGCCCGTGTGACGATAAACGGACCGTCAAACGGTCCGTGGGGATGTACTTGGGCTTCAACACTTACTCCACCGCGTCACTACTCACGTGCAGGTAAATGGGTTGCGTGGCTGTTGACGGTCCGTGAAATGGATTGTCTCGTTCCCCTTAAACCTTTCCCGATCCACATGATCACCTCAGCCCATGTCACGGACCGTGGTTGGTCACACGGCTCATAACAGGGCCCCGTATGACTTCACTTGTGCATTTTACTTATTTTTCGATGGTAATTGCCCTTCACGTTACTTTGACAACCCAATACATGACCTATTTCACTTCCCACAGTCCGTGAAACGTGTCATGGGATATGCCTTAGTCTCCTGTGCCTCCCTTTAGCTCATCGTCACTTCCATCAACCACTAAGTATGAGGCCACGATGGGCCTCACGGTCCATGTGAAAGTGCACGAGCCGTGTAGGTCTTCGTGTGCCCACACTTAGTTCTATTTTTGCTTCACTTGTCAAGGCCTCCTATACATGGCCTCCCACAATTCATATGATGCTACACACGGCCGAAGGTCTCTTTACGCTCATCCTTAAGCTCCTTTTCATTCTTTTTTCTATAGTTCACCCATTTCTCCATGCCTTAGTCATTTTTCCTGAAAAATCACAAAAACAAACATCAAAATAACAAATATTCTTGAGAACCCGCAAAAATCCTTTATTTAAAGCATTATGAGAGTCGTATTTCTACGACTCATCAACACCCTCAACTTAGAATGATTGCTTGTCCTCAAGAAATGACGACTCAACCAAACAAAGCATAAACACTAGTGCTCACTCAGAACTATGGATAACCCCACTATTTTCAACACATATGCCCCGTTAACAAGTTTAAGAATGTGCTCACATCCCAAATGGACCCACAAAGATTAAGGCAAACATCATGCATGCTTGGTCAGTCCACATATGACCAGGAATAAAGACACCCCAGTTGAGTTAGCAACTAATTAATGCAAAAGATAGTGCCCTCACTATAAAAAAGTCTCACTCACAACATAAGCATGTAAAACATAGATTAGAATGTAGTCACTCACTCTCATAAATGACTCTCAGTGGACACACCAATATAGATCATAAACTTGCCCTTATTTTCGCCACCTTAACTTTTGAATGGCCTTTTTAGGATCACGTTAGGACTTTTGCGGCTTGTAGCATAGGCTCGGACTCAGGTGAAGTATATTTAAGATTAACGTGACTAAACGACCTCCCCCAGACACTTACTTCGATTCAACCATTTGGTTTTTGGTCACCAACACTTATTGCCCCTATTTTTCCAACTTTCTATAGTACAGGAAGTGATTTCCGTGCTCATTTACTCATTTTATTCTTTTTCTTTTTCGTTTATTAGTTTTGCTCGGGGTCACAATCCATTTTTTCTCCGTTTGTCACTTTATTCTTTTCCACACTCATTTTTCTGTTCTCCCTGCACTAGCTACCCTCAACTTAAGCCTTTGGCTTGGGTCAAGGTTTACAATATCTTTCCGAGAGACGAGGGCCAATATAAGCCACCTCAACTTATGCTTTTGACCTAGGCGTAGGCTCACAATATCCTTGGTGAGACCAGGGCCAAAACAAAGGTCAACAAATAGATTGGGGAAGTGAATTTGGGTGATTACAAAGAAAAGGTCTATTTAGGCTCAACTTTTGGTTCAAGAGGGACGGTTTCATTTAGTTGGTCAATTTTTGGCTAAGTAACTAGTAAACAACAACGGCCTAAGATCACATCCTAATCCATCCATTCAATTATTTTAGTGGGACTAACCAGGCAAGCTCTATCTCACAAGTGCGTCAACCAAATTATGCAATTAAGCTCACACACACATGGCACATCTTCAACACTAATTAGCACTAAACCACATAGAAATGCTTCATTTATCAGAGTGCCAACCATACACACACCATACTTACCAGAAATCGTGCAAGTTAGTTAGGATGCGATGCAAACACATTAACATTATCAACATGGGACATTACAAAGATCAACACAAGGGCTACCCTAGACTTCTGAAAACACTTATATTTACACAAACATTACGACCTAAACATGCCAGTTCTATTAGATAATACACTTGAGAGAAAAGAAACATAGCAAGAAAAACTCCCAAGTGGCAAAAGTGCCCCATCCCCTCCGAAAAGACAGTGTAGTGTCTCACTACACTATCACACGAATTAATTTATAGATAAGAGATAGAACATACCTGGGACACCCTAGGTCTCAGCATGTTGGTGTGACCAGACCCTCCTAGGGGGTCTCTAGCAGCATAAGCACCAGGTCCGAAGGTGCTATCGAAGGCTCCTACCCGTTCCGCTTCTCTTGCTAGCCGCTCTCGTTCCTCCTGTTCGGTTGCTGCTCGGTGCTGGGCCCTAACAACCTTGCGCATATGCCACTCTTCTTCTTTCTATGGGTCACATGAAGGACTACTTCGATGGTCATATCGCTTAACCTTGTCTTTCCTCCTGGACTGATCAGTAGGTGGCGCAGGTGCATCAGATGGGGTAGGTGGAACACCCCATATCTCATACAGAACAGGTGCCATGGGAGCATTGAATAGGCTCATCCAAGATTCCGAAGGTGGGGCCAGTGCGGGGGCCTAGAACTATGCAATCAGCTAAGCACTCTGGGCCTTTATATCATTTATCGTCTGAACCAGATTTTTCATTTCATCCCCGGACATACTCCCAGATATGTTATGGGAGTATCCCTCCAAAGTGGTGACTTATCCCTGCAAGGTGGTGATTCGACTTAGAAGAACTTCGTTAAGTTGGTCCACTACTCGCTGTAAGTGAGACTGGACTGCATACGGAATCCTTTCTACTATCTGATCTACGATGGCACGTGTCTGCCGCTGTTCTGCCACCATTCTGGCCAAGAACTCATAGGATGCATATGTATACCTTTGTTATACCAAAGGGGCTGCACCACTACCCTCGGGTCGCTCAGAAGCCTCGCCTGATAGTGGGGCGGTGGTGTAATCCTCAAATGGCAAGGGTTGCTGTGGAGGTGCTGAAGGGAAGTTGGCTGGACCCCCTAGCGAGCGTGGTCTGACCTTCATTAGAGGATTTGGACATCTTTAATTAGGGAAATGTTGGCCATACCCTTGGGAGCTATTTTCTTGTCGAAACAGTGAGTGATAGGAACACCAAACTATTTGCAAAGGGCACGAACTAGACACGGGAAGGCCATGCCTGCTTTTTCGGATAAAGCTCGGTCCCGCATCTCAAAAGTGATAATTTGGCCCACATTTACTCCGTATCTGGACATCAGGCATGTTATCAGAGAGGCATGCAAAGTTTTGAGTATATTGTCGTTTCCTGTGGGCCGCAACCTGGCCTGCACCACCGACCACCAAAAATTTGCAGCAAATATCAGAGACGCTTTGGTGAAACGATACTTGGGGTTTGTAACCCAAGGTGTTGCCGCCCTCCGAATGGAAACTCATTTGAAAATTCATCCCAACAGTTCATCCCAAGATGACGAATCGGACATCCGCCCCTCATCTATAATCCGTAAGTGCCTATCCATGAATTGGCCATCCGGAGGAGCTCAGTAATTTGGCCCAAATAAGAATCGGTTAATGGTGTTTTCTAAAATATTCACTCATGTACCACGCACCATCACATGTGACCGCGGGGACCTACCAAGTGCGATCTGTTTCTTCACCTTTTTAAGCTGGGTATCCTCTATGGAGTTCAGTAGACTAGCAACATAATTAGAATAAAACTCTTCAACTATGGCGGGCCCATAGTACCCAAGTGGCTACACCATTCAACCGAACTTATGTGATTCAAAAGTATTTCTAATTTTCGGAACACTGTCTAGTTGGTTCATGAGAACCGAACTAGGATGATCGGCCGCCGTTGGAACCCCCCGGAACCTTTTGTAAGCCCTTTGATGTAAAATCCTTAGCTCTTGGGATTATCCACCGGCCCCTCAGAAATACAATAAGTGCCCTAGCAGTTTCGAGATCCATTGTCCGGGAGACTGCAAAATGTATGGACTCATCATCACTTTCCGGAAGTTTTATCTCTTATGCCTGCTCAGTTTTCACCTACTCTTCCTGGTCCTAGGTACTCTCCTCCTATTCTAGGGCGTCTGCTTCCTCCTCAACTTTCGTGGAAGGAACCTCCTCCTCAGACTGGGGAGCTCTGTGTCGGCCTGCTGCATGAGCCCATGTAGTATGAGGGGAGTGAGAGGAGATATTTCCCGTGTAGCAAACCTCGGACCCACTTGAGGAGTCATCACCTGAGTCACCCCCAGCGTGATGGCTAGATGAAATAGTTGGAGAGTCATAGAGGCGTGACACAGGCTCGTCCCTATCACTGCGTCTGACTAATCTGCGGCGTGGACCTATAGCATCTGGAAGTGTCACCAATGGATACAATTTGTTAGAGATTATTGCACAAGAAGGTTGACGCACTAACGCGTACTCAGACTTCCCCTGTGCCATAAAAGTGACAATAACCCTTAAGAGTGGCGTCACCTGGTCTATCATAGGGCCATCACACTTGTGAACGTATGTGAATTAAAATTAAAAATTGACCTAAGTAATATAAAATAGGTGGTACAGGGTCAAGGGGACCCTACATGGACCGTGTAACGAGACACGATCCATGAAAGGGTCCGTTTGGAGTGAATCAAGCGTGGTGAGGGGAGGGTACGTCACGGGGGACCGTCTGTCTGGTCATGAGACCCTCCTTTTTGTTAACTTTCAGCACCACGCCCAATGCCCACAAGTTCATGCAATTTCACCCCATCTAACCATGATTCCATCAACACAATAGCATATACAAGTCAATTTCTCCCAAAAGTCATGTCAAAAATCAACCAAACTCCTTACTTTCATGGGCAGAACCTTAAGAACTCAACAATGGTGGCTTTCACCACCACATGCACACCCAACATCAATAATATGAATTATGATGCATTAACTTAAGAAAGAAACGCTTTTGCACCAAGAGCTACACATGCAAGCACCAAAATTTACATTACAAGATAGAGAAATTAAGTTCTTACTTTGATGAGCAACAATGGAGAAGAAGACTTGCTTGAAAAAGTAGAGACCCACACTACGATTAAGCCACAAACTGTGAAATAGACTCACAAATCGTCACTTAGAAGATGTAAAAGTTTTGGGGGTTTTGAAGGGGAAAACATGAGCGAGGGAGAGAGAGCCGTGAAGTGAAGAGAGAGAGTGGAAAATTTGAGAATGAATAGTTAAGATACAAGAAGAGGGTTTTAAAATAATCTTGGTCAACTAAGTTGACCGGTCAACACTCGCCACATGGGAGGCCTCACGACCCGTGATACATGTCATGGTTCGTTTGGACCAACCGTTCCACCTTACTTTGTAGAAATTCTCACTTACCTGGCACTGAGTTGGTCGATGTTACCTCCACGGGCAGCCTCATGGGGCATGACACGTTTCATGGTCTATTTGGTTAATCATTTCCCCACACTTGAGCAATTTTAGACAGACCCTGGTGAGCCACGCGTGCAGACGCTAGACAACACGTCTGACGAGCCATCAGGTCTTACATGAGCCGTGTGTGCGGGCCGTATTGTGACACTTGGAAAAATTTAGGCGCGACTCTCATTGGCCAAGTTCAACCACCTCACACGGGCGTGTAAATGATTCGTTTGGCGTGTCACGGCCCATGTGGGCGCACGTGGGAGTAACCTTAAAGCAAATTTTGACCGTTTCAGCCTCAAATAATGTCTCTAGCCATATGCATACTCACGAACCCCTAAATAGCACCTTTACTCACCTGGAAGCACAAATCAAAAACAAGAAAATGCATGACATATAAATTAAAGCTTTTTTTTCATACAATGCATTGGTTGCCTCCCATGAAGCGCTTGATTTAACATCGCGGTACGACACATTGTCTTAACTATCCAGACTTTGTCAAGAAGCAAGACCTCAATCACTGAAGCCTCCTCTACTGCACCCAAGTATTACTTATTCCTCTATCCATTTACCTTGAACCGATCCCCGTTTTCTGCTTCTAGCTCTATTGCACCATGGGGAAACACTTGGATAATTGTGTATGGGCCTGACCACCTCAAATTGAGCTTACCTAGGAACAACCTCAACCTGGAGTTGTATAAAAGCACTTTGTCACCAGCACTCAAACTCCATTGGGCAATATGCTTGTCATGCCAGATCTTCATCTTCTGTTTGTACAATGCTGCACTTCCATATGCTTGGAAGTGAAACTCATCCAACACATTAAGCTGGTCAAGTCTCAATTCAGCAACCTCGTCCCAATTCATGTTGAGCTTCTTCAAAGCCTAAAGAGCCTTGTGCTCCAACTCCACGGGTAGATGACAGAATTTACCAAACATTAACTGATATGCGGACATACAGATATGTGTCTTGTAAGTTGTTCTGTAAGCCCAAAGTGCATCATCTAGCTTCCTCGCCCAATCAATATTGGTAGCGTTCAAAGACTTGGTCAGGATCCCCTTTATCTCTCTGTTTGACACTTCATCCTATCCACTAGTCCGCGGGTGATAGGGCATGGCCACTTTGTGCTGTCTTACTTTATATTTTGCTAGCACAACACGGAAAACCTTGTTACAGAAGTGAGAACCCCTGTCACTGATGATAGTTCTGGGTGTCCCAAATCTGGAAAAGATATTCCGCCTCAGAAACTGAGCAACATTCTTACTCTCGTTGTTTGGCAATAAAACTATCTACACCCATTTGGAGACATAGTCCACCGCCACAAGGATATACTTCATTCCATACGAACTCACAAATGGGCCCATGAAGTCAATGCCCCAGATGTCAAACATTTTTACCTCAAGAATCGGGATCATGGGCAGCTCTTGGCGCTTTGAGATGTTGCCCTATCGCTGGCACTAATCACACCCAAGAACTAAGTCGTGGGCATCTTTATAGATTGTGGGCCAGTAGTACCCACATTGCAGAATCTTCTTCGTCGTTCTGGCCCCACCATGGTGACCCCTCATAGAGGAGGAGTGACAGGCTTTCATGATACTCAACATCTCCACTTCTGGAATGCACCGCCTAATAACCCCATCAGCACGTGTTCCGAGAAAGTATAGGTCATCCCAGAAGTACCTACGCACATCAAAAAGAAATTCTTTTCTCTGGTGAGGGTTAAGGCCCTCTGGCATAATGTCACTTACCAGAAAGTTGGCAAAAGCAGCAAACTAAGGAATAAGGTCAACGGAAGCTGTCAATATCTGCTCATTGGGGAAAGAGTCATTGATGTTCAACCAATATCTCTCCCTTGACTTATCCTCCAATATGGACAAGTGGCCTGCTACTTGATTCTCAGATCCTTTTCTGTCTAGGACCTCAAAGTCAAACTCCTGCAGCAGGAGAACCCATCTGATCAACCTTGGCTTAGCATCTTTCATTGCCATGAGATATTCAAGGCTGCATGGTCGGTGTGCACTATCGATTTGGTGCCCAATACGTAAGCCATGAACTTGTCGAATGCATATACCATGGCCAACAATTCCTGCTCATTCACTGTAAAATTCTGTTGAGCATCATTGAAGGTCTTGCTGGAGTAGTAGATGGGGTGGAAAAATTTGTTATGCTTCTATCCGAGCACAACACCTACAACAATTCTACTTGCATCACACATCACCTCAAACAGGGCAATCCAGTTAGGTGCAACCACCACGGGTGCATAAATCAACTTTTGCTTCAGGGTTTCAAAGGCATGCCTGCAGCTATCATCAAAATGAAACTTTGTATCCTTCTCCAATAGCTTGCACAATGGATGTGCAATCTTGGAGAAATCTTTTAATAATCGGAGGTAAAAGCCTGCATTCCCAAGGAAACTCCAAACCCCTTTGATAGATATGGGAGGCGGTAGTTTCTCAATCACCTCGATCTTCACCTTATCCATTTCTATGCCCTTCTCAGAAATCTTATGGACAAGACTATCCCCGTCTTGACCATGAAATGACATTTCTCCCAATTTTGCACCAAATTAGCCTCCTCACACCACTGTAGTGGCTGCTAAGATTCAACAGAAAAGCATCAAAGGAATCACCACTAAGAGAAGTTGTCCGTAAATACCTCGAGGGTGTCTTCAACCATGTCAGAGAAGATCGACATCATACAACACTAGAAGGTGGATGGGGCATTGCATAGCCCAAAGGTATCCTTATGAAGGCAAAAGTCCCATACGGCCAAGTGAAAGTAGTCTTCTCTTGATCCTCCGGGGCTATGGATATCTGATTGTAGCCCGACTATCTGTCCAAGAAGCATTATCGCCCTCTACCTGCTAACATGTTTCACATTTGGTCCATGAAGGGCATGGGAAAATGGTCCTTCAATATCCATTTATTTAGCTTCCAGTAGTCCATGCACACTCGCCATCCAATCACAGGTCTCAAAGAGACTAACTCATTTTTGTCATTGGCTACCACTGTCATGCCCCCTTTCTTCGGGACACACTGAACTGGATTGACCCATTTGCTATCAGAAATGGGTATATCACCCCAACATCCAGCCACTTGATGATCTCCTTTGTCACCACTTCTTCCATAGGTGGGTTTAGCCTGCGTTGGTGCTCAATACTGGGCACACAGTTATCCTCCAATTTGATCTTGTGCGTGATATCCCTGGAGGAATCCCTATAATGTTTGGAATGGTCCAATAAATAGCACACTTGAACTTTTGGAGGACCCCCAACAATGCCTCCACCTGGTTTTCCTGGAGATCTGTAGCCACAATCATAGGAAGAGTGTTGTCAGTGCCCAAAAGTACATACCTTAAGTGTTGGGGCAGCTCCTTGAGCTCCACAGCTGGGAGGTTTCTCGATGGAAGGTTTAGCTGGTGGTGTAGATTTGTTCTGCAAGTCTAAGTCCAACTTTCTGGGGACAAATGGCCTAGTTCCCCTTCCTTGCAATACATTCACGGTGTCTGCATACCCATTAATACTACCCTTTGGGATGTTCATCAAAATCGCTGCTAGTGTGTCTACACTCATTGTTTCCTCAAGTGGGATCTCAGAAAGGCAGTCCTCTTCCACATCTAAGATAGACATCACAACCACCTCTTTAGGTTTGTTTATTGCAGCACACACACTAAATTTCAACTCTTCAGTATTCAGTCTAAAAGTCAGCTTCCTTCGCTCTACATCTACCAATGCCTTGCGAGTAGCCAAAAATGGTCTCCTAAGGATGATGGGAACCTCAAAATCCACCTGACAGTCCAGAATGACAAAGTCTGCAGGAAAGATGAACCTGCTCACACAGACCAGCACATCACATAAAATCCCCCGAGCCACTTCACTGATCTGTCTGCCATGAGCAGCCACATTATAGTGGACGTGGGCGCTCCTAAGCTCTGCTGCTTATAAACTGCCAATGGTATCAGGTTAATGCTGGCACCCAGATCACAAAGAGCTCTTAGAAAGTCAAATGCTCCAATGGTACATGGGATAATGAAGGCTCCCAGATCTTCCTTATTTTCAACAAGAGACCTTGTAGCAATGGCACTACAGTGGTGGAGGTTGTTTGCTGACTCAATTGTACCTGTGCTCTTCTTAGTCACTAAGTCTTTCATGAACTTAGCATAGCCCGGCATCTATTCCAGTGCCTCTACTAAAGGGTATTCACTGATATCTCTTTTAACATTGACAAAAACTTCTGAAACTTGCCATTCTCAACCTTTTTTTCAACCTCTGTGGGAATGGTAGTGGCGGCTCAAGAATGCCTGGTAGAGGTTGAGTCACTGCCGGTGTCACCTCAGTCTCTTTAGTAACTTCAGGCTCAGCTGGTGTCACCTCAGCTTCTTCACGCAAATCATCAACATGCATCTCCACGGGGTCAGACATCTTGCCTTTAAATTCATCCAAACCTGCACCACAGGGTACAATAGGTTTAGAAAGTACCTTACGCTCCTCGTGGTTATTGCCATGCAATGACCATCATTATTTTGGGTTCGGAATAGTGTCACTGGGAGGTGACCCAACTTTTCTCTGATTTATTGATGCTGACAATTGCCCCATCTGCTGCTCTAGTTGTTTGATCAAGGTGGAATGTGAGTCAACCAGCTGCCAAATTGGACATCTCCCTTTTTATATCTCGCATCCCTGCCTCGATGGACTCAACTTTGTCAAGAACCTTTGCCATCATCTCTTCTAATTTTGAGTTTCCTCCACCATCATTCTGACGCTCACGGTTCCTATAGTCATCTCTGCTCTGCCAATTTTCTGATAGTTATGATCACGACTATAGTTCTGACCTTGGTACCAGCGTTGAATGGCCGGTAAGCCCCTTGGTTGCCTAAGACGTTCGCCTCCTCATCATAATTATAACCTTGATCATCGTACCTGGGCATTGTGTCTACAACTTTTATCTTTTATGCGCCTCCGATTAAGAACCGCTTTGCCAGCAAGTCCAGTTGGGTCTTCACGTAGGCTATGGATTGATCCCGTTCCTCCTCCTTCCGTCGCTGTTCCGCAGTCATCTCAAAGATGAGCCCCAAACATTCTCCATCTCTAGTGTACCATGCCCTGTTGTTTTTAGCTACCTGGTCTAAGATCACCATTGGATATGTCTGGGAAAGTCTTAGACTTGTATGATCCCCCACAAGAAGCATCAATGATCGCTTTATCACATAGTTGTAGGACTTGTAGAAGACTGCCTTCAAGTGCTCATCTGTGAGGAGATGATCGGGCCACTGCTTGAGCTTCTACTTGAATCTCTCCTAAGTCTCATGTAGTGCTTCATCCGACAGTTGCTTGCGAGACCCAATGTATCTGTGATTTTCAGCTGTCTTGATGCGGGGAAGAACCTCTCCAAGAATGCCTCCTTTAACTCTCCCCAAGTGCAGATGGAATCATGTGGAAGCTCATTCAGCCGCTTAGTTGCTGCGCTAGAAAGAGAATGGGAATAACCGCAACCTAATTGCCTACTGACTAACCCTTGGAATCTTAGATGATTGACATGTCGCCAGAAAGTTTAGGACATGCTGATTTGCATCCTCAGTTGCTTCTCCGCTGAACAACCTTTTCAACTATAGCATCTGCAGCATAGTACTAGTGATAGTAAACTTAACACTTGCGGGCAGTGGGGGAAGTACAATTGCTCCGGTGGTTCCAGCACCATCATCATCATCATTCTCTGCTTGGGGTTGTTGAGGTCCTGGGGCTCGTACACCGGGAATCTGCACCTATCTAAGTGGTACTGCCGGTGGTACCTTATTGCCAGCATTTTTATCGTCGCCCAGACCGTCGTTTCCCCCACCTACTGGATTCACAGCCAACTCTCTCCATCTAGTTGCTTCACATTCTTAGGCATTCATTCTGCAGATTAACTTAGTAAGTTTGGGGTCGTAGGGCACAAGTGCTTCACCTTTGCTTCGGGTGTGTGGCATGCAACGCTGGCTCCCTACCAAGAAACAAAAACAAGAAACAAAAGTAAAATTAGAGACTAGTATTACAAACTTAAAATTACAACTAATAGACTATTACTTCACCGTACTCCCCGGCAACGGCGCCAAAATTTGATACGCCCAAATTTACACTCCAAAAGGAATTGTAAAGTAGTTGTTGATCAAATATAGAACTCAATCAGAGTTTAGGTCGATCCCACAGGGAATGCTTGAGAATAAATCTATTAGCACCATTTTCAGATGTAATATCTACTCCCGAAACAAAAGTACATAAAGTAAATGGGGGGATTTTGTTTTTTATAAACTAACTTACTAAAGTAAAGTAGCAAGCAAGTGCAAAGACAATTGAATTTTACACAATTTATGCAAAGCTAGAATTGTGTTCCCCATGACATCTCATGCAATAGTTGAATCTAGTGGTAAACTCATTCATGATTACATATACAAGATCTAACAAGTTATGTAATACCTAGTTCACCTTTCGGTCCTTCTTAGATGTATATCGTTCATCACCTTTCGATCTCAGAACGTATACTTACTAACCCTTGTTGTCAATCCCAGAATATTCTCACCTTTCCATCTCAAGTACTTAGACTAGGTTAAAAACCTCGAATTTTCGTCGTAGAACTGTTTTCCTAATCAAAATATCTCTTTCGGGCATGTAATGAAAGGCTTACCCTAATGCGCCGACTCACCAAGGAAGAAATTATAATGAAGATTACTACGATATATACTCTAATTAATCCCAATTTTTACCCCATATTTGCCTATTGATTTGTCATAGTTCCCATAACCCTAGTTGTGGGTTTAGCCTAGCATGTCCATGAAAGACAACCCACAATAATAAATAGAATTCATAATGAAGAACTTACTATTGAAGAATTAGATAATCCACGGATCACAATCTTGAACAAGATAGTTGAAATCCATAAGATTAATTACAAGCAAAATAGTGTTCTTTTTGAGTTTTTTGTCTCTAGACGTTCAAGACTAAGTAAAAACGAAATAAAAATACTACATATATACACAAAAAACCTAATCCGATTTAAAATAGAAAAAATCACGTCGACATAGATACGGTCCACCACATGACCCATGTGACGGTAAATGGACCGTCAAATGGTCCGTGTGGCTGTACTTAGGCTTCAACACTTGCTCTACTGCATCACTACTCACGTGCAGGTAAACGGGTCGTGTGGCTATTGACGGTCCGTGAAACGGTAATTGTCCTTCACATCAGTTTGATGAGCCAACACACGACCTGTCTCACTTCCCACAATTCGTGAAACGTGCCGTGGGACATGCCTTAGTTGCCTATGCCTCCTTTTAGCTCCTCGTCACTGCCATCAACCACCAAGTGTGAGACCATGATGGGCCTCACATTCCGTGTGAAAGTGCACGAGTCAAGTAGGTCCCCGTGTGTCTGCACTTAGTTCTTTGCTTTTCTTGTCAAGGCCTCCTACACGTGGCCTCCCACGGTTCGTGTGATGCTACACGAGCTGTGGAGGTCTCCTTACGCTCATTCTTAAGCTCTTTTTAATCCTCTTTTCTATAGTTCACCCATTTCTCCATGCCTTAGTCATTTTTACTGAAAAATCACAAAA
>JAPFFP010039098.1:0-15095 GCA_026153255.1 Solanum medicagineum | reverse complement strand
CTGCTTGTAAAATGGTTCGTACATTGATTCAGTTGATGAGAACTCTAGATAAGATGCCAGAAGAGGTAAAACTTTCTATAGTTCCTAAAAAGCATGGCTTCATTGTTCATGGACATTTGACATTTGTTTCTGTTTTTTCTTTTTCCTTTCCCCTTTTCTCTTTCAGCTTGCCTCTCGATGTCTGAGTTTCGGGGCAATGTACTTTCATATATTGTAGCAATGCGAATTGTATATTTGCATCTATAAGCACATTGCCTTTAAGAAGCTGCAATTATTATCATCCCTTTTTGATATTAAGGAAATAAGATTTCCCCTTATTAGAAGTCTATTTCACTTCTGTAATTTTGTAGCTTAAGTTAATTGTTGAGTTTGAGCCCCAAATTGATTACTATAGTTTTGTCAATGAGTGGTTCTGTGGGTACTCATTCACATAAAACGCTGCTTAGTCATGTCAAATACATTTCATTTGAATTTTCCTAACTTACTTCATTCCAGTTCACCTTTTAAATATCATTTTGCTTCTAAAGTCACCCAGCTTGTCATATTTTGGTGAAATAAAACTTTTGTAACAGAATTTTTGGTTGTGCAGCCTGCTGATTATGAGCCTCCTTTCGTTAGAGGCTGCACTGATGAGGAGGCTGTTAATCCATGGATGAAAAATCCTCTGAAATTGGAGGTCGTAAATTCCCTTTTAGGAGGAGTATGAATATCAACTCCCTTTCAACTGCTTAAATAAAAATCTTTGCTAATGCTAATTTGCATGAAGTTGGATGTTACTTTCTGGATTGCATGATAACAAAGACATTCACTTTCCGGCTTTGCTTCATGCTCTTCCAATGAACTATGTAACTGTTGCCAAGCTCCAAAGTAAACTGGAAAGAGAAGCAAACCAAACTGTGGTGCAGAAGCTAATTGATAAAATGGCACAAGATGGATTCATTGAAGATAAGAACTACCGCAGACTAGGTACCCGTTGGCCTCTAGAAAAATGTATTTCCTGCTTTGTGTGGAGCAGAAAGACTACTAGTTACCTAATGATGGAGTTCTTTTTTTTCTCTGTTGCAGGGAAACGTGTGATCCACTCTGATGTGACTGAAGAAAAGTTGGCTGAAGTTAAGAAGGTCTTAGCAAAAGACAGTATGGTAATATTCTTGAATTAAATCTAAGTTTTGCAATTTCTTGCACTTCAACTATTTTAACTCTTATCAACAATAAATGATCAGGATGTCGACATGCATGAATCAGGTAATGATTCTAATCATCTGAATTTTGATAACGTTTATATTCAAGTTACTTCTATACTTATCATCAAGATTAGACCACAAAATCTGGTACAACTTTATTGCTACTAGACAAAAACTATAGAGATCTAACCACTTGTGGTGCTCTCCACTCTATTGGATCAGACCTCACACATAGTAGAGGCAAAGTTGATGCTCTCTGGAATGGATCTGTCATGAGTGATCAGACGGTCTCCAAGAGAAAGGATCATGAAAACACACCATCAAGCAAAGCTGAGGTTGGTTCATTTGTGCAGTAATTAATTAGTTGATCACCTAACGTAACTGCAGTAATAAATAGTTAGATATGATGTTTGTGCGGCCTGTAGCTTCTCGGGAGAGTTTTGTTCCTGGTATGGTGAATGAAAAACCAAACCAACCTGATGAATACAAAATTGTCTGTAGCAGGTCCAGTCAGGACAAACGTCGCAGGAAAGCAAGCATGGTATGACATCCATCAGTCTTTCCAGAAAATCTTGTTAAGAATGCTTGTTGTAGTGAAGTATTTCAGAAATATTTCTAATTATTCTTCTGTTCTTTTTTCTTCTCGATCTACAGGTAAAAGAACCTATTCTTCAGTATGTGACACTCCAAAATACCCAAGTTGTTTGATGGTTCCTTAAGCTTTGGGGGTGAAAAAATATGAGTAGTTTACTTACTATAATAGTAGTTTTTTTTGGGTAACTTAGTAGTAGTTGCACTCAGGTGAGCAATAGTCATATTTTGATAGTGAAGGACATCAAAGAACATGTGTGAGCTTCAATTCTCCAGATGGATTAAGTTCCAAAACTGTACAGGATGATCCTGTAGAATTTCATGGGAACTTAGCAAGAAAGGAAGCTCGAAAGGGAAATAGTACAATTTTTGCTGATGTGACGATGAAAAGACTTTTAGCATAAAGATTATATACTATTTTACAGCAAATTCCAAATCATTTTTCAAGTCCATCGAAGACTATATACCACTTGATACTGATATCATGATAAAATATACACTTTATTTATTAATATTTGGGACAAGTTCACAAATGGACATCCTGTAAACATATATTGACAATCGGATGATCCAAAAAGAGTCAAGTCCCAATTTTTAACTGCTTAAGAATCACATGAAACTCCCAATAACTCAATAACCTGTCAACCAATCAAAGATGATTCAAATGATGCATAGGCCAGGAGAATGTGATCTGAATCAGGACATTCATACAGGAAGGTTCCATAAAACTGTCGTAAACAACACAGAGAGCAAAGCCCATGAATTTGTTTGTGTACCAATTTTTAGGTAGCTTCACTGATATTGAAGGGCCTAAGCTCTTGTACATAAACCACTCAGGAACTTCACATCCAGGAATACATATACCGAATTCATCATCCACCATTTTTTGTGGCAACAACTCTGCCATTAAGCTATCAAAAACTCCTGTGTTACATGGAAGGAACCAGCACATTGACGTGAAAGTATTATTTTCTACGAGATCTCAACGATGAAGGAACAATAGAGTTGGAATATTCCCCAAGTGAAGACCAACTGGTAGATATCTTTACCAAATCTCTCAGGTTGCTTCCTTTCCAAAATCTGAGGAGGTTGATTGGCGTTGGCACCATGGAAGAGTTCAAGAAGTTGAAGTTAAACTGAAGCATGAGAGCTGAGTCTTCAGTTTAAGGGAGGGTGTTAGTTTAAAAGAATCCTACTGGTAAAATAAGAATTGTTAGTAAATAAAATTCTTATTTGATAGGTTTGTCCTAGTCTTTAGAAAGTAGTTTTATACCTAGGTTGTTATCTAGTTTCTAGGAGAAAGCTTTGTATGGTAATTCCTAAGTTTTTCGCTTAATCCGTTATGTTATTTTTTGCTATATAAATACTGCAGTAGCAGCATTGACGATCATCGGTCAATAAAAATTTCTGTTCACGCTTATTGCCTTTTTCTCTCTAATCTACTTCTGTTTCTTGAGTCTATTTTGCTATCAGTTTTGATCATTCGAATTGAAGATTTGAAATTTATATATTTTTATAGTGATTACTTTATAAAACTTATATATGAAATTCCTTAATAAGTAGGCATTTGATCATAAGATTTGGAACCCCAAATTTAAGTTTTGATATGAAATTAACGTTTGTTTATGAAATTTGTAAAAAGAAAAATCAATTTTAGTTTCAAATTTTAATTTTTTTTTTTAAAAAAGTAAGATTTCACAAGAAAGTTATATAATGTAGATAGATAAATCTTTCTTTTATGTGTATATATAAAATATATTATTTACTCCGACGTGTTTACTTCTAATATTTTGACTTCCATTAATGAAAATCGTGAATTAGCCACTACTTGTGAATTGCCAAAACTCATCAATTGAACCTGCCACGTGGTCGATAAACCCATTGGCCTCTGCCACCTCATACTCTGACATGGACATATCTTGAGATTCCTCAAAATAGATGTTGTTTGACTCCAAATGGTAACAACCATTAAAGCTAGTTGAATTTTCTGCCATACTCATCATGGATTCTGATGAGTAAAATCTTGGACATTCTTGTTTTGAATTTATTGATGGCAAAGATTCTTGCTGGTTGACTAAGGGAGAAGAAGGACATTGTTCCATTTTCTCAAGCAAACTAGGTATCCAAAAATTCCTAATTGCTTCAAGAAACTCTCTACTATTAGAATCAACCTCAAGTCGTCGCGGTTGTTTTTGCACCCTTGTTTTCCAAAGTTCTTGATTTCATTGTCCGCTCGTTCTGGCAAATGCTTTGCTATTTTTGACCATCTAGATCCACAAACTTTATGAATAAATTGTAACTTCTATGCATATACAAAAGGGATAAAAGAATCGTGGCACCTAAATGATATCGAGCAGAAGAATCAAGGTTTTCATTAGAAAAATATTAACTATAAAAAAGATGTTTAATTTATTTATGCAATGTTATTTTCGGGATGAAGAGGTGCCAATTGACTTATCTTGGAGTTTGCTACTAATGAGAACCTTAAATAAGATAGGTTATCTTTTATAATAAGTTAAAATATGTTCAGAATATAAATTTTTTTTACACGATCGATATCCATAGGTTAAATCCTAGTAATTTCAATTGAAGAATTGTGGCTATGATTGAGTTAAATTTGCAAAAGTCTAGGAAATTCACCTGTTTCCTCACTTAAAGTGGAGTTAAAGGATTAAGAGTTGTTCTTGTGGGCTAAGATTTCCTCTCTTAACATCAGGTTTCAAGTAATTCAACCACCTCAACCTGCAACTTTTCCCTGTCCTCTTCAATCCTACAAAAGAAACAGAAAAGAAAACAAAGAAAAAAAGATCACTAGACCTTGAGCCTATTTGGTTGAGTTATTTCAAGTGTTTGTAAGTTGGAATAACTTTTAATCATTTTTTAAGTCTTTGAATAATAAATTAGAAAGTACTTGAAATAATAAAAATGAGGGGATATTTGGATTGACTTTTTTTAAGTGACTTATAAGTTAAAAGTCAAAAGGCATAAGTTTTGGATCCCCTAGTTTTGGTTTCTGACTTTTTTATACTTTTCAACTTTAAAAAAGTGCCTTGAGATCTCCCCACTTTTAATTATATATAATTTAAAAAGTGCTTAAAAGTGAAAAGTTAAAACAATAAGCCAGTCTAAACGCCTACTAAGTCCAAAGTCATTATTTAAAATTTCTAAAATACGGGCTTATAAGATTATTTGTGAATAACTTGTTTTTACTTGAATTCAAGAATTATGTCAAGAAAATTAATTAATGATGTCTTACCAGAACATTTTGCTAATGCATTCCAATGACCTTCACCAAGGCTAGTTACATTTTGTATAAGAAGTTTGTCTTCCTCAAGAGTCCATGGCCCTTTTCTCAACTCAAATGCATTTTCATTTAAGGAATTGTTTGGGCTTCTAACTAGTCTGCCTTTTCTCATTCTTAAATTAAATGACAAATAAGAACAAGAGTGAAAGGAAGAAACTGTGTGTGTGTGTGTGTGTTAGTGCTTAAGTTGATGAAAGAATGACAAAGGATGCTTGGAATTTTATAGATGACAAGAAGGATAAAAATTAAGTGTTACTTTTAAAGGAAAATATGAAAAGGAGTAGCCCCTAGTAAATGCTCTGTCGCAATTTATGTAATAACGTTTATTGAAATATAAAGTGTACAAGAATAAAAGAATGATTTTTGAAAATATAATCTAAAGTAAATTCTAAAATATTTATGTAATTATAAAGTTTTATTAAGAGAAAAAATAGTAAGTCAAAAGCTTAACCATTATTTATAACAATTTTTTTTTAAAAAAATGTCCTTTTTCTAAAAATAAAGAATGCAATGTATCCTAACTAGTAAGCAGAAAGATGTTCTTTGCATGATCATCTGAGTTCTTGATCACTTCCACATGTTGGGGACCGCGCGCATTCACACCCCGAATCTCATATTAGTATGACATTGTTCGCTTTGGGCCAAACCCTCATGGATTTATTTTTGGGCATCTCCCAAAAGACCTCATACTAATGGAATTTGGTTCAACCTTATAAGTTGATCATTTGCTCGTTGGGGTCCATACAACAGAATAAGCAATAAAATTTATGAGGAATAAATAAATAAAGCCAAATGGACACTAGAAAATTTAACGTGGTTCAGCCAAAACTTTTGGGCTACGTCCACAAATCAACACTTCTAATATATTTCTTATACTATTACAAATAATAGGCACAAGTGTACAATTTCTTCTACTATTACAAATAGTAGGCTCTCAGAGAAAAATATAAAAAATAGTGGACGCACTATTTCTTTTAAGAAAAAAATATTTCCTAAGCACACACTCTAATTTTTCTTCACAGACTATTTTATTTTATAGTATATGGTAAACCTCACATAAGAAAAATACTCCATGTATTTTTCTCTTCTTGTGTGACTCTGTATATATTTTTCTCTGGTTGACAAATGAAAGAGCTGAAGCACTCCTTTTATAGGCATTTCTTGCCTACAATTATTGACAATTGAAAGCAAGGTTGATAAGTTAACTTACCGTGTAAATCAAAATGAGTTGTTGCCACTCTTTGCCAACTTTAAAATCAATTGGCAGCAGTTGTCATTTTTGACAATTTTTGCATGTGGGCCCTCCATTTGGGGACCCACTTAACAACACACTCTTTTGGCATACCCCATCCCCTTTCTCTCATAGAAGCATTTTTAGAATCTTAGTCAAATATAAATTATTGTTATATTATTGATAAAAAGTGTTTTAAATTAATTAGTGAAATATGAGCTGTTATTTTATAAAAGTATTTTCTAAAAAGCACTTATGACAAAAACATTTTTCAAGATAAATGGATTTTTAAAATTTGATAAGTAAAGGGTCAAAAACATATTTAAATTATTTTATATTTTTTTGAGAATATATTTGAACTATTGAGAGTGTGAGTTTCTATTTGAACTATCATTGTAGAAAAAATAACGAAACAAGAATAACAGGTTGTATACCTTTCTGATTCAGAGTGGTTGTTGTTGTTGCTATCAAGTGATTTTCCCCCAGATCATCTTCTGTTTTCACTAGAAAATCCGAATTGATGTCCACAAACTAAATGCCTTTTGTGTAGGTTGATGAATACAGAAAATTAGGATCAAAATCTTTTCTCTGGTTTTCTTAGTTTTTCCCTCTTCTGTTTTTCTACTGTTACATAACTCTTCTTTTTTCGTTTCACGTAGTATATCAAAATGTCCATTAAATTAAAGAGTTGCTTAAAAGAAAAAGAATATTTTTTTTTGTAACAGACTAAAAAGAAAAGTAAGATAAATCTTAATGAAGAAAGAAATGTATTATGGATAGCAAATAGAAGACTATCACATTGGCTACTCAATTAATGTATATCTTAAATCCAAGATAAGTTAATATATCCAAATCTAATCTCACATATGGTTAATTATAGTAGCTGAAATGTTACTTTCAGGCACTTATCATATATATGTGGTTCACATCATGTACTATCTATTGCCCATAAATTGTGGACACTTTTGTGTTTGGCTGTATATGAATTTTGTGTTCAATTGACATGGTGGAGATCTTTTTATAACACTTAATTGGGATGTTCAAATGGAATATCCAAACTAGTTTTAAGAGATTATCAATGTATCACGCTTAATTTCTTAGCAAATTCATTAATTTGTAGGTTAGTAAATTTAGTCAATCAATCATCTAGATGATTTTGACAACCACAACAATATTATCTGTTCCATCCGTTTCAAAAAGAATAATCTGGTTTGATTTGGCACAATTAAGAAAATAAAGAAGACTTTTCAATTTGTCATTCTAAATTAAAGTTATGTCAAATATACGAAAATGTCTTTTAATCTTGTAGTCTTAAACATGTCACTTAAAAAATTGAAACTAAAACTAAAAAGAAAAGGAGGTCAACGTGAAGAGTATTTTTAATTATAATTGGGTCATCACGATAGACTTTACAATTTTGACTGATTCCACTAGCAAAAATCAATTTTACAAAATTCTACACCACACAATTATTTGCATGCTAGTCAAGTCTCCACATTGCATATATATTATTGAGAATCCTCATTTAGATCACACATATTTTTTCTCGAGTCTAATAGTCATTGTTTTTTTTGTTAATTTCATTTAGCCAACGAAAATGAATCAACAAAAATGTAGTAGTAGTTCTTTGCTAGCAATATCTCCAGAAATTATTCGATGGAGTTACGATGTTTTTCTAAGTTTTAGAGGTGAAGATGTACGCAAAACTTTTGTTGATCATCTCTATGTTGCTCTTCAACAAAAAGGGATCAACACGTTCAAAGATACCGATAAATTAGATAAAGGCAATTCTATTTCACCAGGACTCATGAGAGCAATTGAAGAATCGCGCATAGCTTTGATTATTTTCTCCAAGAACTATGCTAATTCGAAGTGGTGTTTGGATGAAGTAGCAAAAATCATAGAATGCAAGAATGTTAAAGGACAAATTGTTATTCCAGTGTTCTATGATGTGGATCCATCAATGGTAAGGAAACAAAAATCGAGCTTTGGAGAAGCGTTAAACAATTATGAAGATTGTGTCAAGGTGAAAAAATGGAGAGTAGCACTAGAGGAAGCAGCTAATTTATCTGGCTGGGATTTGTCAAATACTGCCAATGCGTAAGTATTAATATTAAACCAATTTTGAATTTGGTTTTAATTTATGTAATCTCAAGAGCAAAAAACTAAAAATAAGTTGACTAGACCTAGATATATGCCTAAAAAAGATATGAGGTGCTTCGAAATGATCGAAGTAGTTGAATAGGAAATTGATGAAATAGGCCATATTTGGGTTGACATTTTTTCGTCCTACTTATATATTTCTAATAATTTAATAGTGAACCAAAAATCAAAACGAGGGATATTTAGCTTATGAGAATTTTTTTATACATGATTTAATTTAAGGGTAGGGGTAGAAGAGGGAATTAAATAGCTATCAACCGAGCTACTAAATTTTCTCTCAATGAGAATGAGAAAGAAAAGAAAATGAGGGATATTATTTATTTTATTTCCAATAGTTCAGGATGTTTTTTCTATGTAAATTATTCTGATCCCTTCAACTGTAGTTGTCTAAAAGTTACCAAAATTGGCAAGGGACAAAATATAGGGGTGACAATTGGGCGGGTTGAGTCAAATTTCAGTGGGTTATAACGAGTCAAGATAACAAACGAGTCAAGACCCAACCCAACCCAAATTTGCTTGGGTCAAAATAGGTTGAGTAATGAGTTATAGAGCGGGTCAAGACCCGACCCGACCCAACTTTTACTAAGTTTTATTTACTTTATCTGTTCTTTTTTAATATTTTAGTATTTAATTAAATCATATTTTCTTTATTTTGGCTATATAAAATATATCAAAATTTAAAAATTTTTTAAAAATATTTGATAAGATCTCTCTCGAGTTAATTCGGGTTAAATATCAACCCAATTTTAGACGGGTTGAAATGGGTTGGGTAGAGATAAGTTGAGCTATTAAATCAGCGGGTTATTAACCTGTCCAAATTTCAACAGGTTGGGCGGATGGAATGGGTTGGGTTTAATTTTGCCACCACTATCCAAATATATGCTCAAAAACTTCAGATACTTTTACCTCAATATAAGCATTGTTGGCGTAAGGGTAAGTGGATTGAAAATGATGAGATTTGCGATGAGAAATAAAAATAATGCAAATTGACTCAGATATCACGGTTATACCAAAATTAGTGAGGACGCAATACAGAATAAAAATCCAAACGTAAATCTAAGTTTACATAATAAAATCATTGTGATCTTTTGTGGTATGCAGGCATGAAGCTATAGTGATAAAGCATATTTTGGAAGATATAATGGCTAAATTGGGTAGTCAGAGACACACGAAAAATGTAGAAAATCTTGTTGGGATGGAGGCACGTATGCAAGAAGTGTATAAAATGCTTAGCATTGGATCTGGTGGAGTTCGTTTCGTTGGAATATTGGGAATGAGTGGAGTAGGGAAGACAACTCTAGCGCGCGTCATTTATGATAATATTCGGAGTCAATTTGAAGGTTCGTGTTTTCTTCATGAAGTTAGAGACCGTTCAGCGAAACAACGCGGCCTAGAGCACTTGCAAGAGATACTTCTTTCTGAGATTCTTGACATGAAAGATATAAATATCAACAATGTATACGAAGGAGTCAATATGCAAATACAAAGATTACATTACAAAAAGGTTCTTCTTGTTCTTGATGATGTTGATCACGTCGATCAGCTTGATGCTTTAGCAAGGAAACGCGAATGGTTTGGTCTCGGGAGTAGAGTTATCATAACAACTAAAGACAAACACTTGCTTGTTGTACATGAGGTAGAGAAGATATACCGAATGACAACGTTAAATGAAGACGAAAGTTTGGAGCTCTTTAAGCTATATGCCTTCAAGAAAAACCGTCTTACAGATGAATTTAAGGATCTCTCAGCTCAAGTTATAAGGCATTGTGCTGGACTCCCCTTGGCTTTGAAAGTCCTCGGAAGTTTCTTGTATGGAAGAGGTTTGGATGAATGGACAAGTGAAGTGAAACGATTGAAACAAATCCCAGAAGATGGAATTGTGAAGAAACTCGAGCTAAGTTTCAATGGACTCAAGAATATTGAACAAAAGATATTACTGGATATTGTGTGTTTCTTTATAGGGAAGAAGAAAGCGTCAGTTACGAGAATATTAGAGAGTTTTAACTTTAGTCCTGTTATTGGCATAAAAGTTCTCATGGAGAAATCATTGATTATGGTTTCACAAGGTCGGATTCTAGTGCATCAATTGATACAAGAAATGTGTTGGCATATTATTCGTCAAGAAGCTTCCGATGATCCAAGTAGATATAGTAGGTTGTGGCGGCCCGAACATATAGCTCATGTACTTGCAGGAGATTTGGTAAGCATTCGCACAAATGATAAATTTCTACTGATTGGTTAGCTTTTGAACATATTTATAAATATCTAATTTTCGCGCCTGTTCATTAACCAGGGCACTGAAAAGATTGAAGGCATGTCAGTGAACTTGGCTTTTGAACAAGAAGTGAATGTCAGCAGCGCGGCTTTCACACAAATGACCAGACTACGGTTTCTCAGCATCCAGAACAAAAATGTTCATCAGGGTCCTAATTTTCTTCCTAGTGAGTTGAGGTGGTTTAATTGGCTCGCGTATCCATCAAGAAGTCTTCCTGTTAGTTTTCAGGGCGAAAAACTCGTTGGTTTGAAGTTGAAAGATAGTCGAATCATACAACTTTGGCAAGGCTTTAAGGTTTATATATAGTAGAATTATCTATTCCTTTTCTAACATTTCACATAACGATGGAACATTCATCCAGACTAACTTACTGCATTATGACAGGTTCTACAAAAATTGAAATACATCAACCTTAGTGAGTCACAGAAGCTAGTAAGGACTCCGGACTTTTCAGGTACCCCTAATCTTGAAAGGCTGGTTCTTGAAGGATGCGTAAATTTGATAGAAATCAAATTTTCTGTTAGCGATCTCAGAAGGCTAGTCGTGTTGAATCTGAAGAACTGTAGAAATTTAAAGACCCTACCGAAGATCATCCAATTGGAAAGTCTTGAGGTGTTGATTCTTTCAGGCTGCTCAAAACTCAAAAAGTTGTCGGAAATTAAAGAAGAAATGAATCGTTTGTCAGAAGTGTACTTGGAAGGAACTGGTTTGAGAGAACTATCCGAATCAATCAAGAACTTTTCAGGAGTAACTTTGATAAATCTAAGTAACTGCAAGCATCTTGAGAATCTTCCAAGCAGTATTTTTAGATTGAAGTGTCTAAGAACACTTGATCTATCCGGATGCTCAAGACTCGAAAAATTATCAGATGATTTGGGACTTTTGGTCAGTTTAGAGGAGCTTCATTGCAATGACACAGCCATCCGAACAATGCCTTCCTCTGTTTCTCAGCTAAAGAACCTTAAGCACTTATCACTCCGCGGATGTAAAAATGCTTTGGGTCTACAACTATGGAGCTCACTCATGTTCTCTTGGCTATTAGGAAGAGGCGACAACTCTATGGGTCTGTTTTTCCCTAATTTATCAGGTCTTTGTTCATTGACAAAGCTGGACATAAGTGATTGCAATATTTTAGACGGAGGAATCCTATCTAATCTTGGGTTTTTGCCATCTTTGGTGGAAGTGAATCTCGGGAAAAATAATTTTGTTGCTATTCCATGCGCAAGCATCAATGGTCTAACTCGACTTAAAGTTGTTGAATTGGTTGGTTGTAAGAGGCTTGAGATTTTTCCAGAGCTTCCTTCAAGTATAGAAGAGGTGTATGCTGATGAATGTACATCACTGAGGCGCGGCATTGATCAATTAAGCAAATATCCAATGCTGTCTCGAGTTTCACTTACCCAATGTCACCAACTTGTCAAAAATGAACCTGATCATTTTACGCTTGCTGATTCATTGTGGAATCACATGCTCAAGGTAAGTACATTGCGCTTTATATATATACGCTTTTCAATGGCAGTATGAATGGTTTTGTTGCCAAATTGATAGTATTTTTTTGGGAATAATTACCGGCCAAAAAATAAATAGTACAGTAGCAATAAATGAAAGAATATTTACTTCCATAATCTCATCGGTTTTTTACTTCGCAATAACTTGAGATTTGATCCCATAGAGATGATAAATCTTTGGCCTATAAATTCAATGAATGAATATTACCTCTCGATGATCTTGAATCAGAGGGGATAAGGCTAAGCAGAGCGAAAAGGGATTTCCATGAGATGGAAAATGAAAACAACTTTCCCCACGCGAAGTTTGTGAAAGTGATTGTCTAATAATAAGCAAGGAATATTTGTCTTTCATCTAAGCAAGATGGATTGAACTCATAATTCATTAGATGCTTTTTATGAATGTCAACGAATTATCGTAAGTAAATTACTCCCGGTTGTTCAATCATTTTTTTGAGTGATTGTCCCCACCGTCGAACCCCCTCCCTCCCTGAGACTTTCGTCCCCAGTATTCTCTGTGGGCAAAGGCGCTCAGGTGCGCTTAAAGTCTTATCGCCCGCCTATGATAATGGACCCTATCTACCCAAGAGGGTAGGCTTTGTGTACCAGGTTCTTGGTTGTCTCGGTTGCTCACTAGAAAGGGCTTCAGCCTGAGTTTACCTACATAACATATTTTTTACATGACACAGGGACTATCGATGGGGGATGATGACTTCAGTATATGTATTCCTGGATCTGAGGTTCCTGAGTGGTTTATGTACAAGAGCTTAGGTCCTTCAATATCAGTGAAGCTACCAAAAAATTGGTACACAAACAAATTCATGGGCTTTGCTCTTTGTGTTGTCTACGATAGTTTTATGGAACCTTCCTGTATGAATCATGCTTACCTTAAAGAAATCCCGGGATTTCTAGTCATGTTTAAGCTCATAAGGTACGATGGAAAGACTGGCCTGTTTCTTAAAAGTATTGGCTCAGTAGGAAGTGAGGAATGTCCTGGTTCAGATCACATTCTCCTTGCCTATGCATCATTTGATTCATTTTGGTCAACGTACGAGAAACATGTTTGCAATCCTAACAACTGGATTGAAATCGAGGTTTGTGAGATTGGTGTAGGTGTTGCAATCAAAGGTTGGGGGATGCATCTTCTGTACGAGAACGATGTTATAAATGATGATCAGTTGGTGATACAAAATAACACCTCTCAATCTGGAAAGATGGGCTTGTTTCATGCAATCTTTAATGGATCAACGTATGTGAAAAGGAAACGACACGGACATAAATTGTTTTCAAGGCTGCCACCAGATTTTTATGGAGAAGGGTATGCCGATTCATTTGGAGAAACAAATAATGAAGATTTTGATGAAACACTATTTGGGAGAGGAATCACAGGGACTCTGGAAGCTCAACAAACTGTTAAAATAACTCTACCTGGGACAGGACCTCCATCACTTCTTTTTAATTTTGGTAACTGAGGATTTTATTCATTAGCCGTTTCAGTTTAACAACTCAATACCACTGGTAAACATTACCTCTAAAAGTTAAAGACTAATCAACATGTCTTTAACATTCTCTTTAGCTCTAGTAGTGATAATAATAACTATCTCTTTAGCCAATTGTTCCACCTTACGTTTCTCCTTTTTGAATATTCTTCTATTGCGTTCCATCCATATCCCACATCCACCTTCATCTAGTACCATTTTGAATGTTCTTGCTGCTGTAGTCTTGCCTTTACCATTCTGTGTACATCACTGGATGAAATGTTGTCAGCTTCGTAGGAGGAATCTGGGACACATGCGTTGCACGTGTATCTCAAGTGAATTTTTATAAATTTGTTAATGATTAAAAGATTTATGAAAATAGCATGCAATGAGTAATAAAATATAATAGTTACAAATAATTTTTAAAAGCATAACAAAAAACACGAAATGAGGGACATATATTAATATTTGAATTATTTTTTAAACAATCAGAAGCATAAAGTTTGAACTTTAGTTAGTAGTTACCGAACTTTCAATAACGCCATAAATAATTAATTTGAGCCTAAATAAAATACAAATTTTAAAAGTCTAAGAAAGGAAATTAAAAAAAAAAACAAAACAATATAGGCACCATTCTTGAGACTTCAATCATAATACTATATACGAGAAAGAAATATAGCATCACTATATAATCTTTCGAGTTCTTGTCGACTCCTCCTTTCATATTAAATCAAAATTCGACAACCTTCTCCATTGTGGCAAACTAAAACATGAACCAAATAGTACAACAACCATATATATTAACACCACACTACTTTAGCTATAGAATAAAATGGATTTTAGCAATGGATCTGGAGAATCAAAAAGAGGATTTATATAGATAAAAATGGAAGAATAGAAAATGATTCTTAAATTTTTATTTAAATAATTGGAGGTTATGAGTATGAAAGGATGAGAGTTATAGATATTAAGAATAATAATTGAATAAATAATTAAATATGAGACATAAAAATGAATATTTTAAAAAAATAAATGATAAAATAATAAATAAATGAAAGAGTATAAATTTTATAATATCAAGTTAATATATTAAGCCTTTCTGTATGTTTAATTTTTTTTTAAATGCAATGCATGTTACATTTATCACCCGTTGAATTTAAAGAATTTTATAATATTATAACATATATTATTTGGGGTTATGGATTTACAAAGACATAGAATTAATGGAGATTGTTACAAGTAAGTGCATAAGTTAAAGGCACAATATCAATGAATGTTGTTAGAATTTAAGTCATGAAAATGAAAAGGTGTAAGTTATGGAGTTGATTTTTACAACAATAATAAGATATAATTACTATTAAATA
>JAPFFP010039077.1:0-15098 GCA_026153255.1 Solanum medicagineum | reverse complement strand
TACTCAAAAATGTATGAATGCATCAATAATCACAACCTCAAAAATTTTGAGGGTACCCAATTTTTCATCAAAACATTGAAAAAAATTCTAAAAGCTATGTATATGCTAATAGATAACACTACTTATGAATTTACCCATTATCTACACTACTTATACATGTCGGTTCAACAGAAAAGTAAATATCCACAAGGAAAAAGAAGCATTGCAAGAAAATCTTGGGATCAAAAATAGGGGAAATTATGGATGAGGCTATCAGACTTCACCTTAATCGATTACTTCCACCACTCCACCAAAATGTGATACTTTGTCCACAAAAGTAAAAACAAGAATCAAAACAAAACACAATAACATATAAATATATACATACATTCATTAAAAACAAAATATTAACGTCCAACATGTAAGTAAAAATAACATCCAACATAAGAATATTTAAACACAACGAAAAACCAACATAATAAAAAGATTGTCTGAAAAGAGAACAAAGTACAAAATATCTAACATAAGAAAATAAGAACTAGGGTCAAAAAAAGTCAAACATCATGGTGCATCGACCACTAGTATCGATCTTATCTGCGGGTCTTGGGGATACCTCTCCTCTGTATCTGTACCAGAAGTACCCTTTAGGCGGGATGTGTTGTGCTCGCTCTCTCTGAATAGCCACCAACAAAAGTGACTTTTGCACCAACTCGTCGGGTATGGGCTCCTCCTCGATCTCGGTTCTTCAGGGTCGGCTCTAGGTCAATGTGCTCGAGGGTCCTATTCCTATGGGTGTCTGGACGATCCGTGAGCCAATCAAATGCCTCATCTCCTACCGGTGTTACCTCTAAGGCTGGAACAGGGGCTGCCAATATTTGTATCAAATCAGCCTTAAACTTGGCCAACTCCTCAGTAACCGCATTACCATCGGCAGGCCTAGCTCCCACAAGCCTCTTGTGAACTATAGCCTCAAATGCATCGATCGGGGCATCCACCACTCGAACTCTCTCATCAAATAAATCTCGGGCAAACACCTTTATCCTCTCCTCGGAGTCCCAAATAGTATGATCAATCAATGGCCGGACTCGTGCGGACAACTCTCATATCCTGTCGTCAGCTACAACCACCCTGCATAGTAAAGCCTGAAAAGCAATGGCTGAGAAAAAAGGGTCAACCTGTAAAGAAGATGTTGCTGGTGCTGGAGCTCTGGAGGATGGTGTAGACGTGATCTCAACGGCTGGAGTGGGCTTTGTAGTGGCCAGAGTAGTGCCAGTAGTACCTGGTGGTGACCTCAGAATCTGAGGCTCTATCAGGAACGGCTCTGGCATAGGAAGTGGGGTAGCTCTTTGTATTAGGTTTCCATCTGCCTTGATTAGGCTGGGGTCCATCGTACGCAAAGCCTCTATATGAGGGTTCAGGTGTTGAGAAACCCGTACACCAGCTTCCTTGCATAATCTATAAATCAGAATAGGGAATGACAGTGCTTGATGAGTGCGGACCATTGACTCGTGGATTTGTTTTGCCATAACGTGAGCCCAACCAATTTCATACCCTTCCAAGATGCTCGCCAACAACACGACCCTCTCTAATGTGATCACATTATCTGTGAATGTGGGTCTGATGCACATTCAAATAACAAACCACCAAAACTTTGCCCTAAATGAGAGATGGGCCTTCAGAATATGCTTGGTATGGTCTGTAACCCATATTGGTTCAACAGCTTCATCGCAAATTTGGCCCGCTATCCACCTCAATAACTTTGTTTTTAGCCCGACATCATTATGATTAACTGATTTCCTCATGTTTGCCATCCTATGGTCATATTCTGCTGTGGAGTGTGGGCTCTCTCATTAGGTCCGAATTGCACCCTTTGAATAGTCTCTGCTGAGATGTTGACAATCTCACCCCTAACTATGACTTCACTCAACTGTGGTGTATCAATGGGCTTCATGAGCCTCGGAAGGTTGCCACATATAGTAGCATAGTAAGAAGCATATAATTCTCGGACCAAGTAAGGGGCGTACTTCCCTAGTATGTGTGATAACCATCCTAACCCATGGAAGTCTATATCAGCTTCCAAATCTGGTACACCTTTCAACCTGAGTCTTTCAACCTTGCCTTCTCATGAAATCTCCGCATCAGCCTCCGTTGACTCTTAAGTTCCAGTCCCTTATCATAGATCTCTTTCATTCCAGGAACACATCATCTTGTGTTTTGTGGACTGGTAGAGGTGATGATGTAAGCAGAATCAGTTTGTTGTGGATGAGCAGTCTCTTCTGGGTGAGAATGAGAAACTTCAAGAGAACCAGAGTCAGAAGTGGAGTCATCATCATCTGACCCATCTTCTTTATCCTCCTCATCAGACTGGGAGGAGCTATCCACTTCCCTCATTATTCTGGTTGATTGTGATCATGTTACAGGTACGTTAGCCTCAAGATCAGGGTGCACATTCATCTATTCAATTGATTGCTCATTCTCGGAGGACTCTTCTCTCAATTGGCGTCCTGGGGATGGGGCAACAACCCTCTGTCCTTTAGGAGACATTTTCTTTGTAAAGCCATTACCAACCAAAGCCTAAGTACCATGATGTCTTGTACTGGCAAGATAATAAGTAAAACAATCAATCAACTATCAATAAATTATCTTAAGTAAAAAGATAGAACTAGATGCAAGTTTGCAGACAAGAGATGGAGGTACGACTCGTAGGATAACTTATGAGTCGTATAGTAGCCTTGTATCAATAGGTTCGCTAAGGGAAATGTATCCTAAAATTAGGTACGACACACAGGTACGACTTGTATTGTGCACTACGAGTCGAAGGGTAGGTTTGTATCTCATTTTTCAGATATTTCAAGGGTTTAGTTCGATGCTACGAAATCGTCACTATGACTCGTAACAAGTGCTAAAGTCGTAAGTGAGCCTCGTGTGGAATATGTTAAGGTATCTTAGGTGACTTTCACCTGCTACAAAGGTCCACTACGACTTCTAAGGTGACCTATGACTCATAGTGGGTCTTTGTAGCAAAAGCAGAGAGCACCCAGGGTGCCTCCACTTATCGACAACGACCAACAACTTAAAAAACAAGCAATAGAGTTTATAGGCAAACAGAAATAGGTGATGTTGCAACAACCTAAACATTCTTCATTATCAATATTCTTAAAACAAAGCATGAATTTTTCTTTATTGGGCAAAGCATTTCTAATAGTAAAAACATTAACACACATAAAAGGGAATATACAGAAATTGTCATAGGATAATTGTAACACCCCCAACCCTACAATTTCCATCCCACATAATTTCATCAAGACCCACAGAGTACACCACAAGGCACATGGCCACGCTATCAAGTATCACGAGCACTTAACAAAGATAAGATTCAAGGTAGGACCATCATCAGGCATTCATTCAAACATCTATCAGACAAGACTATTTCAGAGATAAATCGAGTTTGACCACGAGAACTTACCAGACGAATGTGTCAATGTATGGTGAGGAGAAGAAAAACTAGGAGTTCTTGGTGCACAATTTACTTGCCGGGGAAATTTTAGTGGGTGAAAGATTTAGAGATGAATGAAATAGTGAAAGGGAATAATGAGGGGAGTTATAAACTAAAAGGGAATGTTTCATGAAGGGGCATGAAGAGCCAAGAGACGTCAATCTCCTAATTTTCAAAACAAATTTAAAAGGTTTATCTACAGATTTCTCCTCCAAGGCCCCGTTTACGAGTCAAATGAAGTCATACGACTCGTAGGTCCTGATCTCGTAGCATACCCAACACTTTGGAAAATTTAGACTTCATACCTGAGCATTACGAACCCCACTTATGACTCTTAAGGGACCCCATGAATCGTAAGTTTGGATCGTAGTGTGTGTGCTAGTTTCAGGTTCTTACTATTTCTGTCTACGAGCCATCACTATGCATCGTAACATTCACTACAACCCGTAGGCCTGCTCGTAGAAGCTGAGCCTAAACAGAATTTTTTCCATTCTTCCATTCGTGGTTTGTCCCTATAACCTATTACCCAAAACATACCAAAATGTCAATTTCTACAGCTGGTTCAAAGTCTCAGCAATCACAGCACAATATTAAATACCTACCAACAATCAAAATACGAAAAAAAAGTCTCAAAATAAAACAAAACATAAGGAATGCTTGGGTTGCCTCCCAAGAAGCACCTTGTCTAACGTCGTGGCTTAACTTAATCATCATGGATAATCAAACTTCTCCATGAGTTCCATCACTATTCCTTCTACTCTTCCTTTGTTCTTCTTGCACTGCATCTATTTGCTCAGTAAGCTGCTCCAACCTATCACCAAGGCTTTGCATCAATATAGTTTGTTGTTCCACTTTATAATTACATTTGAGGACATCAAACTTTATCTCCCGGACAATGTCATCTTCTTCATTCACCTTGATCAGAACTTGCTCAAGAATGTGTTCAATCCAGGTCACTTTATGAGTGATACAAAGCTGGTGTGGTAACCTCATCCAATGTGCAATATCTTCACTTTTGGGTTTATTTGAGGCTCTCGTAGATGAACTAGAAGATGGTCCGGCTTGCTGTTGAAGGGGTTGGTAAACTTGGGCAACTGCAAATAGTTTTTCCATGCTCTCAGTGATCTCATTAAATGGTCATCTTACGAACTCCAACAGACTCCTCTATACAATGCGTCAGCCTACCCTTGCTATTCAGAGGGGAATGCTTGGTAGAAACTAGCTGCCAACTCATTATTAGTTAGACCATGGTTCTTATTTGTTACCAAGCATTGCTTGTATCTTTCCCAGACCACTACCAAAGGTTCTCCTAGCAATCTTTCAAAATTATAGATATTGTTCTATAGCTTCTGCCTGTTGGATTATCTATATATAGAAGTTCATAAGGAAGATTCTCTGTACTTCCCCCCAGTTAGATCAAAAATCGGGTGGGAGAATTGACCACCACTTAGCAGCTTCACTCCGGAGAGTCATGGGGAAAACCTGAAGAGCCATGGCCTCTTAAGCAGAATGTCTTATCCCAAGAACCCCCTTCAATGTTTGAGTGAAACTCTATAGATGGATTTGGGGATCCTCGGACTCTTGCGCAAAAAATAGGGCATGACTCTGCAAAGTATCTAACAAGTCATTTGCAATGTAGTACGTTTGCTCAGTTATAGTGCCAGCCAACCTACACTTAAAATCAACTTATAAAAACAAACAGAAAGAGTAAAATACAAGAGACTCTAGAAATCAACACTAGAATTAACTAATAGTGAAATCAAACCAATACCTATCTATATTCCCCGGCAATGACGCCATAATTTCTGATGATGTTCACGCTCCAATAAGAAAGCGATCGTTTTTAGTAATTAACCTAACCAAGGTTAGGATTGAATTCATAGGGAATACAGGGCTTGATTAAAAGATTTCTCCACTAATCATTTCTAGCATTTATGACTACAGTCTCTAAATTGGGGGGGGGAGCTGTTGTGATTCGAAAACAAAATAAAATAAACACTAACGATAATGCAAAGATGCTATGTGTAAATGAAGAGATTATGAATTGAGAAGACATAATTAATCACTTGTACAATTGAATTAAGAATAAGCAAATTCAATGTCAATGAAGATCACAAGATTGAAGATTAAATTAAATGCACAGGTGTTCTCAAAGACTCTCTTACAATTTTATCTCCAAGAATATTGAGTTCTCTGAGCACTAACCTAAAACTAAACAAAACTTATGCGAGTTATTGATAACTCCTGAAAAATAACCTAAGAAACCTATTTATAATAATGAAAAACAAGTTCTAAACAAATTAGGAAAACTGGTCGGCAAGCCATACGAAAGGTACTTTACGATTTGCAGAGGATTCTATGGCTCATAATCGGGGTCTCGTAATCAGCTGCTGGGATTTCGGACTTCTCCTCTACAACACCCCTTTATGACTTGTAAAGTGATTTACGACCCATAAAGGGGGTTTTGTCAAATGACTTTCCTGCAAGTCTAATTCTCTGAGCCTCAGGGCACGAATCCTCTTCTATGACTTGTAAACTTCTCCACGACACGTCTTTATGTTCATAGAAATCATCTTCAGCAAAGGTCCATTCACTGGAAGTCTTCTCGAAACTCATCTATGACTAGTAGACTCGACTACATCTCATAGATGGTCTTTTACAACAACAAAAAGCTAGTAACTTCTTCAATTTTCCCCAAAATCATAGCCAACCTGTAATCTTGCAAATCTAAACACGATAACACATAAAACCAACAAATATCGCACTAAAAACAAATAAAATCCTATGTTTTAAGAATCAAAAGTACTGTATTTTGGTAGCACATTAACTCCCTCAACTTAAAATTGTTGCTTATCCTCAAGTGACAGACTCAATTTATATAGACAATATACTGACACATAGACCACAACTCAATGGCATACATCACATACATCTCAAACTCAAATACCTACACAAACTTTTCAAAATACGATCAGATAGGTATTTAGCAAACTAATGCAAATTGGTGCATATGACAATATAACTATGACATACAATGGATTATCAATAGTCCACAATCATTGAACAAGTCAAATACTAATAATGCAATGCAAGTGCTCTCACAGAAAGAAGTGCCATGTCTGGCACTCAATGATATTTCCATGTTTAGCATTGGGATGGTGTAGAATCACTCACTCACAGAATATATATTCATGCATAATGACTAATACCATAGGCTTGTCCCTATACTCATGACTCAGACAATTGAACCAGGATCACTGTAGGGCTTTTTAGGCTTGTAACGTAGGCTCGGAGGGGTTTGGTATGATATTTTAGGAAAATAACAACTAAAGATCCTTCTTGAAACTGCATTTTTCTACACTCTAGCCCTACCAACTAAGCTATTTTCACCTTATTATCCGTTTTACCTTTTCAAGCTTTTCTAGGTGCTTCTTTTTCAATTTATAGTGTTTTACCTTATTTTTACACTTCATTTTGCTTTCTAGCTCTCAATTAAGGCATCTTTCCTTTTTTCTTGCACCTAATACATGACTTTTCCTTTTTCTTTGTATTCCAAACTCACCTCCCTCATTTTTGTGTTTTACCCTTAGACTAGCTACTCTCAACTTAGGCTTTTAGCCTATGTTGCAGTGCATACTATCCACACTTTTGGTAGGCACCCTAAACTTAGGCTTTTTGCCTCAGTCAGGGTACACAATGTTCAATGAAGGACCAGGGCAAAATTCAGGATTTTTTTACTAGATAAGGATGCATTAATAAGGTGTTTTAAAAGAATAGGTATATATTAGGCTCAAACATTTGGAGCAAGTGATATATCATCGATTTGGTTGGTTTTTTTTAGGCTAAAGTGGACTATTTAAGAACAATGGCCTAAGATCCTTTACTAATCCAATTAATCTAAAATCTTACTTAGAGTAATAGGGCAAGTTTTAAGGTAGCACAAAATACATGAATTTATCAAATAAAGCTCACATTCTCATGGCACTACACACATTATCAACAAAAAGACTCACAGATCATGCTTGTTATCTCAATTTACCCTCACTCATTAGAATAGATTTTGTCAAACACCTAAACATGCATGGTTACTATCTAATGTCTAATCAAAATTTTTGGTGGGTATTATTTTTCAAATAAAACACAATAAAGATGATATATGCCACAAGTATTGGTACTATATGCTACAAATATTATCTATACATCCTAAATGTGTTGGTTCAATAGAAATTAAATATTCACAGGGAAAAGGAACACAGGCAAGAAAACACAGGGATCAAACATCGGGGTAGTTATATACCATGTGCTATGCAGACTTCACCGAGTCCCATAACTACCCACACCCCATCGAAATTATGTGCATTGTCCCCAATGCACAAAATCAAGCAAAATAAAACATATAGGGCATCAAAAAACACACATGGGCGCCTAAGTGCCCATGTGTTGCAGAGTCTGGCCACCCTCCTGTTATGGTGGGGGGGGGGATTCGGCTCAGCAGCCGTCCTCTATTTGGAGGGTCCCACACCCCTCAATTGCTCCTTCTCTCGAGCTCCTCACATCTCTTCCTCATGTCTCGATCTTCTTAAGACAAGCTTGAGCTCCTCCTCCTCTATGAGCTTTGCATGTATGCATCTCTTATCTGACTCATCATCCTCTTTGAGTGTTCTCTTCCTGTGGGAAAGATGTATAGGCTCATCAGAGGCAAATAAATCTACCACCGACACCTGAGTTGTAGTCTCCAGAAGTGCAAAAAGTGTCACGGGTATTATTGTCATGTCATCCCAGAGATGCTAGATATCTGTCTATAGCGCTGATAAATCTAAAGGACGAGCCTCGCTCAATATCCTCTATACCCGCTCCTCGAAGGCATCAATATGGGCATGCACTATAGAAATACGATCCAGGATAGTACCAATAGTTAATGCCTGACTCTAACCCTTAGAGTCTGCAATAGCCTGGCGAACCCATGACCTGATTAGCTGAATAAGCTTAGTCAACTGTGACTTAGTGTGGGCTAACCTCTGGTCATGGCCTGTATAGATGTGGCAGACACGTAGATCATGCTCGAGGTAGCAGCCTGTGAAGTAGTGGCCTGTGGTTCAGGAGTAACAATAGTGGGGCCCCTCTCCTAATCTACCTCATGCTGCTAGGGCCTCTCCTCAGTTGCAGCAGCAGTGGTGGTGTCAATCTCAGAACCCTCAGGTAGTGGTGCTAGGGTGAACATCTTTGGCATAGGTTGGGGCTATGCTCACCGGAGTGCCATCGATTTCTCATCAGCCTTAATCAATCTTGGCTCCAAAGTATGTTCGGCCTTAATCATTTGGTCCATATGGTGTAGTATCTCTACCCTAGACTCTAAATGGAGCCTATAGATCAAACACGGGAAAGGGATGAAGGTGTCCCTCTTCAGTACGACCTCATATATCTTCTTAGTGATGAGGCAGGCCCAATCAATATCATAGCTAGCTAAGATACTAGCAACCAAAACTGCATGCTTCGACGTCAAAATGTTATCAGCAAGTGTCGGTCGGATGCGTGAACGAATAATAGCCACCAAACTTTGGTTGGGAAGTTGAGTGAAGCCTTGACGATAGCTCCGAGTGAGTGGTAACCCAAGCTGGTTCCAGACCCTGCTCTACAATCAACCCTGCCACCCATCTCATCAACGTGGCTCGTTGCTTAGGATTTTTTATCACTAACGAGTTCCTCGTCTTCCCCACCCTATAATTGAACTTTGTGGTAGATTTTGGGGAACGAGACTCGAGACAAAATAACATATGACAGATAGTCTCCTCTGATATGTACCCGCCTACACCTCACTTGCGTCGCTATTAGTCTGGGCTGACTGAGGGATTTCTTCCCCTTGGGAAGATCAATGTGAATGGTGGTTGTATAAGAAGCATAAAAATCCCTTATCATGGTTGGGGAGTATCGTCAAAGCACATGTGTTAGCCACTCGAGCCCATACCGAATTATCATGTCCCGGAGACCGGGGATACAACTAAGTTCGTCTGAAATAATTCAGGGCTCCTAATAGATAGAGCGGGTTGGCTTTCCCCATTCTTTCAACATTACACCCTCTTTATAGATTGCCTCCATGCCCTTGATGCACCATCGGTTAGAGAAGGCATCCGATTTAGATGGTGATGATCAGGAAGCACCAAAGGACTCAACCTCTGATCTGTCCTCAAACCCTTCCTCTGAGATGGACTTCTCTCCGAATGGAGTCATCTATGGTAAGCTTCTCTTGTCATTCCCTCCCTCTTCAGACTAGAAAGGGCTAGCAACAGGATCCTGAGTACGCCTAGCTTTGGTAGCGGCTCTGGTATGTGGTACATCCACCTCTGGTTCTGGTGTCACATAGAGGACCTGCAGTGAACCGCTCAACTGAGTGGTCAGGTCGTCGTATGTGGACTCATCCCTGAGCTGCCTCCTCAAAGCCTCGATCTTCACACGTTTACCTTTTGGAGCCATAGTACTTGAAACATCAACATATACGCACTATCGCTAGCCTACAAATAAAGAATTAAAATACAAGAATTTATCTGATCTTAGTTGCAAAAGGGTTTTATGAAAGCACCTTTACGGGTCGTAGGGGATACTATGAGCCACAAAGAGTTTTCATAAACTAGTGGTTCAAAACAAAGTTTGTTATTGGAAAAGTCTGCGGACCGAGTATGATTTGTCAAGTAGTTTACGAGTCGTAGACTGGGGTCGTAGAAAATTCCAGTGAGTAATTAAATTCAGGAAGAGACATTGAGTTACTGGAATTGATTACGAGGGGAAATTACGGCTCGTGGATTACTCCACGAGTTGTAAAAGCCACTTGTGAACCAGAAAACTCAGTCATGTTAGTGTCTAATTGCATCCCACTGGCCACAAAAGACATTTTCAACAAATCGAATATTTGCATCGAAGAAAGAACACACACATCCACATGATTTCAATGCTATAACAATACCCCCAACATGTTCTTCAGTACATACACGCCCCATTGACAATGATTTAGCATGTATTATCCTACAATTCCGACCCCTTCAAATTAATTCACACAAAATCATGTTGTTATGTCATCATCCACCAATTCACAATCACACTCACTGAAATACATATGGTGGGTGACTTAATAGGCACAACTAATTTATCCTAAACATTCACACAAGGAAAAAGTACTAAATTCCAGGGTCAATCGATTCAATTATGGGAAATCTAATTTCAACTAATACATTCAAATTCAAACATTGATTTTGTTTCTACACACCATACCCAACATCGTATTCACATCAATCATTCAAAAACAAGGCAAATTACGGGTTTTATTTAAACCAACAACTTACTAACAGTTGGGATCAACTTGAAGAAGATGAAGGAGGTGACTAGAAGCAAAACCCTAGGCCCACCAGAATCCCGAAATTTAGGTCGATGGTGGCTGGAGATGATCGTAAATTAGAGGGTGTAGGGTAGGTTGGGTGAAATTCATAATTTAGGGCAATTGTGGGGTCAAAATAATTTTGACCCCTCTATTTATATTTACTGGGTCGACTAAAAATATTACTGGGCTTGACCCTGCGAAACCCTGATTATGGGCGGCAGATGGTTCACCGGCTCGTAAATCATGGTTTCATAGAACCCTCAATACTTAGCAAAATTTCAGAAAACTTACTTGGGGTCCATGAGCCCTATTCACGACTCTTAGTTTGATCTAAGAATCATAAAGTTGGCCCATGGACTGGGATGCATATTTTTCTGCTCACTGAATCTCTACGAGATATGGTATGAGTCATAAATTTCTTTATGGCTCGTTAGACTACTTAGAAGACTTAACTTGATACTCTTTCTCAGCCAGACTGACTGACTTAGTCCTATACCTGCATACTCTTCATACAATACGTTGTTACCCTGCACTGACTAATCTCTTGTGTGATATACAATTAAATTACAATGCTTGTATTCCAACAAGGACAAACACAGCCTGCTACTCTACAGGATTTCATAACATTACAAATAAACAAGAATTCATAAATTTCTTCATCTAACAATTCCTAGAGGGTAGGGGCAATTTATAGGAACATTTGCTTCATTAAGTTCGATATTGTCATGGCAAGGTGCATCAAGAAGATGCATAATTACATAAGATACAAAATATGTTGGCTCCAGAACAAAAGACAAAAATGCATTTGTAGCACCAGTACATGTCTATTCTAGAACATCAAGGAGATAACAAAGTCCCAAAACAAATGCAGGAGTAGAAACCGCGACAATTAAGAAATTGCAGCCTTCCAAATAAGAACTAGCCTTTTGATGATTATTTTTTTAGAGTGTTACCAATTATATATTGATGGTTTTACACTAAAGTTTCTAGCATGATTCCACTCTTGGATTGTATCGTTTTACACTAGCACTACACACCGGCTAAGTGTTTGATAAAATGCCTGGTTATGATTTCTTGCGGAATTAAAGGCCCAATGCATGTCTTATGAGTTGAATAAGTATATGATGATGAAAGCAATGTATGTATGTGATATTATCTCTATAGTGTGGGGAAATAACCAAGCCTCACTTAGGAGGTTGTAGGCCCAGGTAACCATGTTGAGGGGTTTGTACCTCGATCGCCTCGCACGGGAGGTGGCAGGCCCATGCAACCATGTCGAGGGTTTTGTACCTTGATAACCATGTTGGGGGTTTTGTACCTCATCAACCATGTTAAGGGATTTGTACCACATTCACCTCTCCAAGGAGGTGGTAGGCCGTGGATATTCACTAATAATGGTCTTTCCTTACACATGTATAATGTCTTTGTAAGCATGGCTTACTTCAAGCATCTTCCATGCATGCCATATTGTTATATGTTATTCATTGCCTATGCTTACGCATTTCAATTATGTTACTTATCTCTTGTTGCATTACATCTTACATACTTAGTACATTCAAACGTACCAACGCATATTCTATGCCTACATGATGTCACCATGTAGGAACCGGAGCCCCACTTGAGCATCTTCCTCCATGTGGCTAATACAATTTCTCTCAAGATCTTTGGTGAGTCCTCCATTCCAGGGACAGTTTCTTGTCTTGTCCCCCGCTCTTATCTATGTAGTAAAGGTGTTGTTGGACTTGTTATGTACTGAGCCTTGACTCTCTTGCTTTGATGCTTATGTTATGAAAGTATTCCTTACCCCTTTTTCCCTTATTTCTAGTCTTATTATGTTGTTTAATTGCTTCCACGACCAATGGCATGTAATGATATGTTAAGAGGCTTGTTTAGGGTTCCTTCGAGTTCCCCATTTGCCATATTACATCTGGGCCCTAGACTTGGGTCGTTACAGCTACCATTACGAGGGAGCTTGTAAGATTTTTAAAATTTTAGGTTTAGACTACATTATTCTTAAATAAATATTTAATATATACAAGTATATTTTTATTATTTATATTTTAATTTGTAGGAAAATGAACTGGGGCGGCTTCTTTTACATGATGAAGTTTTTAGGAGGTATTATATGAAGAATGAGCCTGATCCAGATCATTAGATGGAGGAAAGGGCCGAACAAGCCTATGTAAGTTATTTTACATAACTTTTGAGTATAATTTATTTTAATACTAAATTTTAATATTTTTGTATACATACTGTGTAACAACCCCAAAAAGTGCCTAAAACTGTGCCTCGGAATGCCCAAAATTTTTATTTTCATATATCTCAAAAATCATTTATTATTTCAAAAATTCGACTTCAGATTCATATTCAAGGGGGTCCAAATTAGCGTGAAAAGGGTCTAACCTCGATTTCAGAACAAAGATTTTGCAATTATGAAATTTCAAGAATGCGATTTCCAGAGAGAATCTATGTAGCTTCCGCGACACGCCACTGTACAAAATGGGGGGCACTATTTTTTTGGTTCGTCCAAAATATTCTAATTGTTGGGCCCAAGTTTTCCTAAACATGTTTTTTATTTATACTTAGCCAAATTTCACCCTTACATCATCCTAAACATTTTCCAATACTCCCCAAAACACTTAGCCATATTTTCACTCCCGAAACTCAAGTCCCAAACCCTCCTCCCAAGTTAAGGTTTCCTTCAAGGATCTTCTTCAAGCTTCAAGTCTACATCTTCAATCTTCACCAAGTTCATCTCTAAGCTACGGTACGTAGGTTTTAGCCATTGGGTTCTTCCACTCATGGTGTCCTAACCTTCTTTTTACTAATATTGCATGATTTAAAGTTGATTTTACTTGTGGGTCTTGTATATTAAGAAATTTACTGCAAAGTGATTTGAATTCATGAAAGTATGGTTGTTTTCGCATGTTTTGAGCCCTAAATCTTGGATCTGATGTTGGTTTTGATGAGGGGTTTTGATGTGAATGTCTTGGGGGTGTTGCAAAGTGTTGATTCATGATTTTACAATAGATTTTCTTGAATGATTTCACCTCTAAATTGCATAGTCTTTTACCCCTGTTACCCCTCCCCTCCCCCCTCCCCCTGCCAAACATTTGATAAAATGTCCGACTAGGGTTTCCTGTGGAAATGAAGGTCCAAAGCATTAGATATGATATGATTAACTATGTGATGATGAAATGAGCTTATGTATATGATCTACTCTATATAAAGTGTTGCATTAGACCATACCTGATCCGGGGGGACAAGAGCCTGGGTAACCATGTTGGGGGTTTGTACTCATCAACCATACGAGGGGTTTATACTTTGTCACCGTGTTGATAAGGTGTGATTATCATCAACCATGTAAGGGGTTTATACCTCACAACCACCAAGGAGTTTATTTCTTGAAAAGCTATCTTGGTTTCTTCTACACATATGATATCCTACATGAGCATGAGTTACTCAAGCATGTTTTACTCAAGCATTGATAATATATGCCATATTGTTATATTATGCCTATTGCTTAATATTATGCATTTTTATTATGATGCCTATCTATTGTTTCATAGCATCCTACATACTTAGTACATTCAAATGTACTAACGTATACTCTTGCCAACATGATATCACCATGTAGGAATCGGAGCCCAAGTTTACCATCCTCCTCCACGTGGCTAGTTCAGTGCTACTCAAGCTAGTTGGAGAATCCTCTATTTCGGGAACCTTGGTCTATGTTTTCCCTTGCTTTGTATTGAGAAACTCTACTTTAAGAGCTATTTTGACTACGAGGGTGAACCCGGTTACTTTGTTCTGGACCCCACTCTTATCTATGTATTTAGAGGTGCTTGTTGGACAAGTTATGTATCCATGTTATGAATTTTTGACTCCTTCTCTCTTGATAATAATGTTTTGTGAGCTATACCATAGCCCCTTTGCCCCTTATACTTATTTTATGTATTTTACATGCTTCCGCGACCAATGAAGTGTAATGACAAGTTAAGAGGCTTTATTGGGTTCCCTTCGGGTTCCCCATTCGCCGTGTCACATCTAGGCCCTAGGCTTGGGTCATGACATATTGAGTCTAACTATAATTTTTAATGTGCAGCGTGAGTATGAGCGACATATGCAAGAGCTTGGAGACTCGATCGAGCTAACCCCTGAGTTGGCCAATCCAATTTGGATGGAAAAGGTTGCAGGCGGGAGCCATAAAGGCTGGGTTTATGTAATGTGCTCCCACAATAACATATGATGACT
>JAPFFP010039057.1:0-15098 GCA_026153255.1 Solanum medicagineum | reverse complement strand
TAAAGACTACACTTTAAAATAAATTTACATTGGCCCCAAACTTCACCAAATTGAACCAATTAAGGACTTACGGGTTTACTTTACGGGTTCTGACAATGTGTCAAGTACTTCAATTCTCGTTTATTTTAGTTATTGTTGAGATATTTCTCATTTTAGTTTATTCAGACAGTTTGATAATCTTAACTTGTTATTTTGAAGCCTTTCCATGATTATTTAAGTCTTCCACTGAGTAAATATCCAGCCGAAGTGGTTCGCTTGGGACCAGAAATGGTTCTGGGTATCGGCCACGCTTAGGGTTTAAACTCGGGGTGTGACAGATGTTTTATTACAAAAAACTCAATAATAAAGCAAACTCTAATGAAGATAAAAGATTACACATATTTAATAATATTTGTTAAGGCTATCTCATTAAAAACTTGCAAAGAAATTCAGTTGACAGATTAGGACTGCTTATGGCTGGGCAGATTAGGTGAATAATTTCGCTTAATGGTTTGACCTATTGCATAGTGATTTTTAAATTTACTAATTTGTTGGCCAACCTATAAAATATTGGTTGATTCGATAACAGATTATTAATTATTGGACGATTATTAGGTGGTGTATTGGCTAACCTCTAATCATTATAGTACTTTTTTTTCGATGAACACATAGTCACGCCTTTAAAAAGATGACTTATTTGCATTATTTTAAATATTGTGAGCTAGTGAATAGTGAAAGAAAAAGTAGAAGAGACAAAGACAAAGAGACATAGGTTAGACTTCAAAGTTTATATGTTAGAAAATAAAATAGAAATAAGCAGAATAAATGGGTTTCTTTTTGCCTTTACCTTTTTCAACTTTTAGTGCTTTGCTGACTTGTTCAGTATTCTTTAAGGCAGTATATAAATTGTCAGGACCCGGTCTCGGTCATGATGATGTCTACTGGGTCCATCCTACAGGCAAGCCAAATCATAATCTAAGGGTACTTGCCTTAGCTCCCTAGTCCAAACCAAATCGATACGATAAGAATATATAGGCTGAAACCTACCTAGAACTTGGAAGTCAACTGTACAAAGCTACAATAACTGAAATATGAGCTGGTATACATAAAGGCCAAACAAAATATAATATACAACCCGAGAGTACTCCTACAAATACATAATACTACAGTACAAGGCCAAAGTCTGACAACAAAAGACGGCCATCAAAAGAAAGGAACTGCGGTGAAGCCAAAGTTGCCAATTTTCATGCCCCGAGAGAGTACCCTAGACCTAATTGACACTCATAGACTATTACTTGTCCCCAAGTGAACCACTTGACCTCATTACATTCGTTCAATTAATTGATCAGCGGAGGACATCAGAGAATGACAAATAACTATCAGTAGGCTGCTCTACCTTATCACACCTACGTCAGAAATAAACGCCATGGACAACAAGACTAGTCATTAACGTCCATCACATGAAATAGGATTAAAGAAACTCAGTTTAAAAAGAAAGGGGAAAAGAACCCCAACATCAATGCATCATTTCTCTATGTCTATGAAACCTCTATGTCTATGAAACCTCTATGTCTATAATCTAGGGAGGTACCGTGATAGGCCATGGCTACCACAACTCAAGAAATAACACAAACATATGAAAGAAAGAAACATCTTCTAAATGCAGGGAAGGACTCACCACTCTCTGGAATCAGGGAACTCTAAACCTCAATGATTCGCCTGCTGAAGTTCTCTATCTACTGAATCTGTATCATGAAACGTTGTAATGCCAAATGGCGTTAGTACGTGGAATATACTGTATGTAAAACAGGCTAAAAGTAAAAAGTGTAGATAACATAACAGGGGACTACATCAACTCATCAGGTACTCATCTCATCTCAGAATAAGGAATGGACACTATCACATCAACATCAATCAAGACATCACACCATCATATCAACATCAGAGTACTATCAACATGGAACATATCTGTGAGTTTCTCTAACCGACAACCATCACTTATGAATCGGTGATGATACAATAAAGAGATGTCGTTGCCATATCCTTCCAATAACTTGCCACGGTAGAGGACGAGTCTATCGATAGATCCATAAATCTATCAACTCCTCTTTTGGGACTGAGGAAACATCCGCTTGTCACGGTCCAATCCTCTCCTATGCTGGCCACGTAATTAATGAATGCGAGTAGGACTCACTCTTACTTATTTCGATGCTTAATACTCCTCCCATGACTCAACATGCTCATAAGTCCATCAACCATCAAAATTATTTTACCATCATTGTCTTTCAGACAGGGACGCTTACTCATGTTGATATCTATCCACTCAAGGAATTAGAAAAGTTCTTTTAAGATCAAATTGAACCTCTTTAAGATTCTAAGGTTATCATTTCTAAATCAATCTTGTTAGTATTATCATAAATACACTCAATCCCATGACTTAAACCACATAACAAACACCAATATATTGTCAAAGCTCTAGACACCAACCCCTAAATTAATTATTGAAGTCTTTAACAAGGAAATCGTGTAGAGTTTCATGTAATAATTCAAGAAGGCCATTTAAGCAGTAAATTAAGTTTATGATGATCATTAATTCAAGAAAATATTTATATTATAATAACAATCCTAAGTAGAGCATTCAAGAAATTCACAGACAGAACCTATCATCTTCAACTATCAACCTATCACAGTCAATGGGGTACATGGGAGAACAATCCCATGCTTTGGGTAGCCTTATATACCTGGAATGAAGATTATCTTAAGCTTCTTCAAGAACTTGACCCACTCCCTTGAAAACCCTAAGCTTTTCTTGTCTTCTCTCTCAAGAATTCTTCACGTGGGAATTAGGAAAAATAGATTTTTGAAACCCTTAATAAGAATAAATAACACTTAAACACATTTTTGGGACTTAAGATAGGTTGAAGAACTACCAAAAGGCCCTTCCCGTAATAAAAAAAATAATTTGAAGGAATTTGCATTGGCTTGCGACGCGCCAGGGGCAAGGGCCAATGTATTTTCACCAATATTTTCTCCGAATGAATTTTAATCTTCCCATCAAAAAATAAAAAAACTTAAGTGTGAATCCGCGCCCTGGACATGCACTCTCACTGTCCCGGAATTAATTAGCGAAAATTATTTTTTTGACTTGGTTGCTCTTAAATCCGGTTAAGGCCATCTCCGCACTCAATTGTTTGCGCTAATCACAAATCCGATCTCGAATTTCCCACCAGAGCTTGGTAAGACTTGTTACACGCACGATTCCATTCTAAGGGCATTTTGGTAATTTCATAGAGGTTACATTATCTCTCCATTGGGATCATTCGTACTTGAATGATGAGTATAGGTAGTATTAAGGCATGAGTAGACTCAGGATTCATCTCAATACTCACTCGAGAAAACTTAAACTTTCGACTATCCGTCACCTTCTATACTTCTACATTAGCCTTAAGAATAGAATAAACACATTAACTCAAGAGTGGAACTTTAATTAACTCGAGGATGGGGACATTACCTTCGACATCATCATTATGTGGCACGAATAGGCGTGGGCATTTGATCTTCTTAGCCTCCTCAGCTTAGCACGTAGCTTCCTCAATGAATTGGTTCCTCCATAGAACTTAGACAAAGGTTATCTCTTTATTCCTTAGCTTACGAACTTCACGATCGAGGATTTGGATCATAATCTCCTCATAGGACAGACTATCCTTCACTCTCGTACTCTCAACAGGGACCACCAAAGTGGGATCTCCTAAACATTTCTTCAGCATCGACAAGTGGAATACCGGATGGATCCTATCCAATTCTGAAGGCAATTCTAACTCATAGGCAACCTTCCCAATCCTCCTCACAATTTGGTAGGGTTTGATATAGTGCTGGCTTAACTTCCCTTTCTTTCCGAACCTCACAATGCCCTTCATAAGTGATATTTTCAAGTATACCTAATCATCTACCTCAAATTCCAAGTCTTTTTCTTCTTACATCAGTGTAGGACTTTTGGAGATTTTATTCAGTTTTCAACCTCTCTCTAAATAACCTTTACGTCTCCATGGATTAATGGATAATGTTAGGTCCAATCAGCTTAGATTCACCAACCTCAAATCACCCAATCGGTGACCTACACCTCTTCCCATACAAAGCTTCATAAGGGGCCATTTGGATACTTGCATGATAATTATTGTTGTATGCGAACTCGATCAATGGCAAGTGGTCATCCTAATTTCTCTTAAAGTTGAGAAATGCAATCCCTCAATATATCCTCCAATGTTTGGATGGTACACTCTGCCTGGCCCATCCGTCTGAGGGTGAAAAATTATACTCAGATTTACCCTGGTAACCAATCCCTTTTAAAAAGTTCTCCAAATTGGGAGGTGAATTAAGTCCCTCTGTCTGAGATGATAGACAAGGGAACTCTATGCAACCTCACAATCACAATCTCACGGATATATAACTTAACATACTTCTCCGCGGTGTTAGTTGTTTTGATTGCCAAAAAGTGAACTGATTTAGTCATCCTATCCATGATCACCCATATCGAATCATGCTGCTTTTGGGACCTTGGTAAATCGGTAAGGAAATCCATGTTGATCATCTCCTATTTCCACTCAGGAATTTTGAAGTTCTGAGCTAATCCACATGGTCTTTGATGTTCAACCTTGACATGTTGACACTTTGAAACAAATTCGGCAATATCCTTCTTCATTCCATTCCACCAATAGATTTCTCTAAAGTCGTGGTACATCTTGGTGGAACCAGAATGAATAGAATATTTGGAGCTGTGAGCTTCGGCCATGATTCTCTCTCGGACACCATCAACATTGGGCACACACAATCTACTCTAGTACCTCAACACCTATCTCCCCCTTTGGAGAAAACCATCATTTTTTGCTTGTGGACAGCCTCTATCAATTGAAACAAGATAGGGTCTTGGTTTTGCTTTTCTTTCACTTCTGATACTAAAGATGAAGCAGACCTATTCTGAACATTAACTCTGCCTTCATTTTTTTCTTCATGTTGTACTCCCAATCGAGCCAATTTATGCACTTTCTTATCCAATTCTTTCTTCCTTCCTCCACGTGGGCAGTGCTACCCATGGACAACCTGCTAAAAACATCAGCAACAATATTAGACTTACCTAGGTGGTAGAGAAGGCTCATGTCATAATCCTTGAGCAACTCCAACCATCTCCTCTGCCGCAGGTTGAGCTCTTTCTGACTGAAAACATATTGCAAGCTCTTGTGATCAGTGAACACGTTTACACACACTCTATACAAGTAGTAATGCCAAATCTTAAGCACAAACACCACTTTTGCCAACTGGAGATCATGAGTCAGATAGTTCTTCTCATGAATCTTAACTTGCCTGGAAGCACAGGCTATCACCTTCACTCTCTACATTAGTACACAATCCAGTCCAACTCTAGATGCATCACAATATATCACAAAGTCTTCCGTCCCATCGGGCAAAGTCAATACCGCCGCTGTAGTCAATCTAGTCTTCAACTCTTGAAAACTCCTCTCGCATTCGTCGAACCACTGAAACTTAACCTATTTCTAAGTTAGCTTGGTCAATGGTCCAGACAAGGAAGAAAACCCCTCAATAAATCTACGGTAGTAGCCTGCCAACCTCAAGAAACTTCTTATGTCTGTTGGAGAGGTTGGTTTGGGCCAGTATGTAACCGCTTCAGTCTTCTGGGCATCCACTCTAATACCATCACCTGAGACAACATAACCTAGGAAGGCCACTGACTTGAGCCAAGACTCACACTTCGAAAACTTGGCTTACAATTCATGGTCTTTAAGAGTTTGCAACACTACTCTAAGATGGTTGGCATGCTCCTCTTCACCTTTAGAATACACCAGGATGTCATCAATAAATACAATCATGAACATGTCAATATATGGTCTGAATACTCTGTTCATAAATCCATGAAAGTTGCAAGTGCATTAGTCAACCCAAAGGACATGACAAGAACTCAAAATGGCCATACCTTGTCCTAAAGGTTTTCTTTGGAATATCACTTTCCCACACCTTCAACTGATGGTAACCCTATCTGAGGTCTATCTTGGAGAAGTAAGTGGCACCTGGAAGTTGGTCAAATAGATCATCTATCCTGTGGACAGGATACATATTCTTTATTGTGACCTTATTCAGTTGTCGGTAGTCTATGCACATTCTGAGAGACTCATCTTTCTTATGCATGAATAGGACAGGAGCACCCCATAGAGAGATACTAGGCCGTATGAAACCTTTCTTTGGCAAGTCTTTCAATTGCTCTTTCAATTATTTCAATTTTGTGGGGGTTATTCTATAAGGTGGAATTGAAATGGGCTGGCTATCAGGAAGAACATCAATCTCAAAGTCAATCTTCCTATCAGGAGGGACTCTAGGCAGATCCTTAGGAAACACTTTGGGGAACTTATTTACAATTGCGACAGACTCTAAAGTAGGGGACTTATCATCATCATACTTAACTCGCACGAGGTGGTAAATACAAACTTTGGAGATCAACTTTCTGGCCCTAAGATAAGAGATAAACTTGCCCTTAGGTGCAACAGAACTCCCTTTCAACTCTAGGACTGGTTCATTGGGAAATTAAAACTTAACAATCCAGTCCTACATCCAACAGAGGCATAACAGGCATGAAGCCAATCCATGCCAAGAATTATATCAAAATCCACCATCTCCAACTCTACCAAGTCAACTAAGGTATCTCTATGATAGATAGATACAACACAATCTCTACAGACTCTTTCAGTTAGGATAGATTCACCAGAAGTAGTGGAAACAAAAAAGGCTCCAGTAAACACTCCGGAAGGATCTCAAACTGACTAGCCACATAGGGAGTCACAAAGGATAAAGTGGCACCCTGGTCACGCAATGCATAACAATCAGAAGTAAATACTCGAAGCATACCCATCAAAACGTCTGGTGCCACCTCTTGATCCTAGCAATTACTCATTGCATACAGACGGTTTGTCCTGCCTCCTATACCCGTAGTAGTACCCCTCTGATGGCTACCAATTAGGGGGTGCTGCGGAGGACTGTACTCTATTACTTCCTTCATTTTGTCTCCTCTTCAGGCACTCATACTGAAAGTGACCAGTCTACCTATAAGAGTAACAAACATCTTTGCCCACACGACACTCATTCAGATGGAGTTTACCACACTTGTCACAAGGTGGCTTTCCCTTCGTACCTTGGGTCACACTAGCTTGAGATTGAGAACCCTAGGCTCGGAAGTTCTGGTAACCATAAGACTTTTGGTTTTCACCATACCTATTCTGTTGGAATGGCGCACTAGCTGCAGAGGGTGCATAATGAGAAGACCTCTTCTGAAAGTAAGACTTGTCACCCTTATTCGTTCTCTGCTGATTAGGCTCATGTTCTGCTGATTTGGCCTTCTTGCTTAGATGCTCTACCCTATCCCTCTTCTTATCTTCCTTTGGTTGTTGGGCATATACCATAATCCTGGAGATGTCCATGCCTGGGATCAACAAGGCTGCTTTGGATTTCTTCTGCACATGCCTACCCAAGCCAGACAAACTTCCTCATCCTTGCTCTCATGTTTTTGACCATCTCCAGAGCATATCTGGACAGCTTAATAAACTTGAGACTGTACTCCTTAACGGTCATCCCTCCTTGCTTAAGGTTCACGAACTCGTCAACCTTCGTTTCCCTCAACTCTTGGGGAAACAAATGGTCAAGGAAAGCAGCCTCAAACTCCTCCTACTCCGCAGGCTCAGCATTTTCACCTCTACTATTTTCCCATTGGTTGTACTAGACATTGGCAACATCTTTTAGCTGGTATGAGGCAAGATCAACTCCTTCGATCTCATTAGCATGCATGGCCTTCATGACCTTCCACATCTCATTGATGAAGTTCTGCGGTTCCTCCTCAACCTTTGACCCCGTATACACTGGCAGGATCATCCTAAGAAATCTCTCAGCTTGGTTGCAACTATAGGATCTTGGGAACTGGAACTTGTAGCTTGTGAACCTCGGCTATTTATTTCCCTGGGAGGACACTAGTTGGGTAAGCATATTAATGGCTCCCCTAAACTATGCCTCTGAGGTGGGAGCTGGCTACGTCTGTGAGGGGGCGCCTGTGGGAGCTTAGAAGTCTTGCCAGGTCGACCCCGTCTTCTTGTCTCCGTCTAAGCAGCGACTTTTAGTTAGGAGTTCTCAGTGGTTAGGGCTGAGGCATCTCTTTAAGCAGCAGTTCGCTTTGGAGGCATATTCAGCAAGCACATGTAATGCATAACTCAGAGCAAAGTTTTCATTGAGTTAAACTCTATCGCACGAACTCAAATAATAGAAGAAGGGTAACACTTCCTAATGTCCTATAACCTTTTGCTTATGAAGTGTGGTGCACAACATACCTATAAACAAGACTCTACTAGACACGACTTCATAGACTCCTTAGGACACTTGAACTCTGGGCTTTGATACCAAGTTTATCACGCCTAGGGAGGGTATCCTAGACATAATTGACACTCAGAGAATATTTCTAGTCTCCAAGTGAACTAACTGACCTCATTATATTCGTTCAATCAATCGATCAGCGGAAGACATCAGAGAATGAAAAATAATTATCAGTGGGCTACTCTACCTCACTACTTCTACGTCAGAAAGAAAGGGCATGGACCACAATACTAGTCATTAACGTCCATCACATGAAATAGGATTAAAGAAACTATGTTTAAAAAGAAAGGGGAAAAGAACCCTAATATCAACCCATCATCTCTCTATATCTATGAAACCTCTATGTCTGTAATCTATAGAGGTATTATGACAGGCCATGACTACACAACTCAACAAATAACTTAAACATATGAAAGAAAGAAACATCCTCCGAATGCAGGGGAGGACGCACCACTTTCTGGAATTAGGTAACTCTGAACCTCAACGATTCGCCTACTGAAGTCCTCTATCTACTGAATCTGTATCATGAAATGATGCAGCGCCAAATGGCGTTAGTATGTAGAATGTACTATATGTAAAATGGGCTAAAAATAAACAGTGTTAGTAGCATAATATGGAGCTACATCAACTCATCAGGTACTCATCTTATCTCAGAAAAATGAATGGACACTATCACATCAACATCAATCAAGACATTATACCATCACATCAACATCAGAGTACTATCAACATGGAACCTATCTGGGAGTTTCTCCAAATCGACAATCGTCACTTATGAACCGTTGATGATACAATGAAGAAATATCGTTGCCACATCCATCCAATACCTTGTCGGGGTAGAGGACGAGTCTATCGGTTGATCCATAAATCTATCAAGTCCTCTTTTAGGGCTGAGGAAACATCTGCTTATCACGGTCTAATCCTCTCATACACTGGCCACATAGATAATGAGTACAAGCATGACTCACTCTTACTTATTTCGATGCTTAATACTCCTCCCATGACTCGACATGCTCATAAGTCCATCAACCATCAAAATTATTTTACCATCATTGTCTTTCAGACAGAGATGTTTACTCATGTCGACATCTATCCACTCAAGGAATTAAAGAAGTTCTTTTAAGATCAAACTGAACCTCTTTAAGACTCTAAGGTTATCATTTATCCAACCATTTATTCAGTAACCCAATACCAATAAGGTAATTTTGCTGTTGACTTATTGATTGTAATTTGATTACAAATGGTCATTTGTTAGATTTATTCCATCATTTGTTATTTATATACATGCAAACAGTACTAACAACGTAGTTAACATGCAAATATAATACCAAAAATTTTTTAAAAAAAATTCAAGTCATCACCTACTAATGTGACTACCACACTTGAAGCCTCAAATAAATCAATAGTTTCATTGTATGAGATCACCAACATGAAGTCCTTTTACATTCACTCTTTTATTTTATGAATACGTATTACTCTGATATTTCACAAAGATCTACTTATGCGTTTTTGAGACGAGGGTTCCCAAAAAACAACCTCTCTACTTCTATGAGGTAGTGGTAAGGTTTGCGTACATCCTACCATCTTCAGACCCCACTTGTGGGATCCCATTGGAGGGGTGTGTGTGTGTGTGTATATACCACACTAGACTTGTTTGATTATTACAAGTCTCAGGATCTCACAATAACCCAATAATTTCTTTATGCATAAACTTCACAAAAATCATAATCCACAAGTATAATCAAGAACTAGACTATCACCATTTCTTTATGCATAAACTTCACAAAAATCACAAAAACAGGAAGTATTAAGGTTAATCAAGAACTAGACCATCACCATTAGGCACAGACTAATCATAATCCACATAATACATTTGTGTGCTAATGGATATACAACACATTTAGCGATTTAGACTTCGTATTCAAAGGTCTAGGCATAATCTCTCCTGTCAATTTACATTATATCGTGTAATAGGAAACAAATTTATAACCTTTCAATTGAGAAATCTAACTTACCTAGGCATCAAACTGCTGCAAAAGTAAGCTATCATTGATGATCTCCCCTCTTCTTCACATTTTCTAAGACTAAATCATCTAGCAATAACAAATATAAGAGTAATTAATAAACTACTCTTCAACAATCACTTTGGGATCTAAATCCATGAGTTCTACCCTCTAGTCTACCAAAACAATGTTTGTGTTTTGGGATTGGTAGATCAATTTTCATGCCCAACGACATAATTTTTCAACACTAACTCAAATTCAAGAGATTTCAACCCATTATTTCAGCACCAGAAAATCCTACCAACTCAAATTCAAGAGATTTCAACCTAGTAATTCTTTTTGCACAAAAAATTTCACCTAGGTTAACTTTACCCACCATGGTCAAAATAACATTATTCTAGGGATTAAAGAGTCAAATAAGTGTTAGGTTGATGGAAGGACTTATCTTGTAAGAGAAAATCGATGAAAAGTGTCAAAATTGCCTTTCTCTCGCCCTAGCTTGAACTTGTACAAGTTTTGAGAGTAAAATAACATTTTAGGTCTAAAAACACAGTTAACAGTGACTATCCTGCCATAACGGCCTTAGCCTAGGCAGTGTTCATTAAAATGAACAGAACTCTTTTTACTCCAAACTCCAAATGATACAAACTTAGTGGCTTAGAAAGAACACACACAGATTTTTAATTTAATAGGTCGTGAACAACCTAATTCATTATAGGCCGAGAGTTATGGTCGTTTGAAGTTGACATTGCTTTAAACTTATACTATAAACTAAATTGGTAAGGCACTTTCAACTTAATTTTGTGACTAGAGGCATTGCATGACTTTCGTTCATAATTAATACACTTGTATACCAAAAAAATGATCCTAAACTTATGGTGAACAAGATTCTTGTATCTTTAATGCTGATGTTTTCAGTAACGGCGACAGAATATATATGTCAGTACACAAACTCATTGATCCTTCAAGAAGATTAAAATTGGTCAAATCTTGAATTTCTATATGAAATTCTTTCATTATATGACCTTAACTATTTATTTCTATTCTTAAAATCCAGTGGTCTATGATGCTTCAAGTGTACTTAGACTCATTATAAAATTATTTCTGCTTCATCTTCATTTAGTTTTGAAATTCATCATATTAAATCTGTTCCACTTATGAATTCAATAGTTGAATCCAACTTAATCGAAGAGCTAAATCTGTTCAATGAAATAGGATCATATTTTTTTAATTAACTACAAATTTAATTAAGATAACTTTAAAAATTTATAGGTTTGAGTACAAAAGAATGTGAAAAAATACAGATGATTTTTTGGAAGTAAAACCATCTTAGATATTTAGTAAAATTTTTTAGAATTTTGTATTGTAATATCTTGGATATTTTGCATATAGAAAAAATCTAGAAAGTCTAGAATATAGATATTTTAGGAAGATATTTGTAATAAATTATACAAAAATCTAGATTTTTGTAGATAAAGTTATCTAGATATTCTAGAGTAGTAGATAAATCTACTAGATTTTTCTTATAGATATTTTAGAAAGAAAATTGTAGAAAATCACAGAATAGTCTAGATATTGTAATATCTAGAACCATCCCTAGATAAGTATAAATAGGGTGACCTTAGATATTTGTAAACCAAGCAAAACCAAAACCAAGAAACAAAGAGTCTTCTTCTATACTAAAGCTCACTTCTAAAATCTTCCTTCTCCTTTTTAGCTTCCTATTCTTGAGTTGAATCTTCTGATCTTATTTAATGATCTTGGGCTAGCGAAGGTCTTCCGAAAATACTTTTCTTCTGCTATATTTCTCTATATGGTATCAGAGCCATAGTCATATGTTGGCTTGTGGTTTTACTTCAAGATCGGGTTAGTGGTTGATTCAATTGGATTGTCCAAATGGATTTTAGTGGTCGTGTTAATGGACTGGGGATGGAGTTGTTGAATAAGTCCAATAACAAGGTATGGAAGACATGTATGGAGTCAATACCTTGTGAGTGAGGATTTGTGAGATGTTGTTAATAGAAGTAACATAAGTCCTTCTGATGACGAACCGGAGAATAGCAGTAAATACAAGAAGTAGAAGCATATTAATGCAAGGGCAGAGCTCATCCTTAAGAGGTTAATATCCTCCGGCTTATTTGATCATATTATAAGGTGTAAATCAGCTCATGAGATATGGAGGACCCTTGATAAGTTGTTCAACAAGAAGAATGAAGCTCGGCTACAGATATTGGAGAATGAATTGGCTAACACCACTCAAGGTAATCTCTGTATTGCTGAGTACTTTTTGAAGATTAAAACTTATGTTCTGAGTTATCCTTATTAAATCCCTAGGAGGCTATCTCTGAAGCACGAATGAGAAGAATTATCATTCGTGGTTTGAAGTCTGAATATATTCCATTTGTGACGTCAATTCAAGGGTGGGCTCAACAACCATCCTTAGAGGAATTTGAGAATTTATTGTCGTCACAAGAGTTACTAGCCAAACAATTGGCTAGTGTACTTGTTAATGGTGGAGAAGGAGTTGCTCTTGTATCCAACAAGGAACTTTAAGGAAAAGGCAAGAGATACACTACATGATGGATCTTCAGGTGGTAAAAAAGGACTAGCCTTCAGAAGAAGACTGGGGAAGTAGCTTAGTAGCTTAGACTCGAGCAATAAATGTCATGGCTTCTATCAATCTTTAAGGAGATTGGATTGAAGACTCAGAATATAATATAGTCGATTATGGGAGAAACAAGACATTGATGTCATTGATATGAAGAAAAAAATTCTCTTAGATATTCATTCCAGTGACAGAAAAGTATCTATCGAAGAAATTAAAGAAGCAAATTTTGAACAAGTAGTTTCTGAAACTATATATGCTAGTGGTAACCTTAATGGGGAAAGCATTGAGGGAGATGTAGTAGAAGTTGAAGAATCTAATCAATCGTCAGCTGTATTGAATTCAATTGCTGGCTTAGAACAGACAATGGAAGCAAATGAAGAAGAGGAAGATCAAACAGATAAAGTTGTCCTTGAAGGACAAATTTCAAGTGGAGAAATAGATGACATAACTTTTGAAAGGCTTGAAGCTGATAAACTATTTATTGAAAAGATAAAAACAGAATCTGGTGATGGATCATCCAATTATGATTTTGAAGCTCCGCAGGAAATTGATGATTGGATCGTTAGGGTTGATAGTGATGAATCATCTTTGTACCATAGAGTTACATTGGAAGGAGAGGGTTCTAAACTAGTGAACTCCAGAGTTTCAAATTTTTCCATCACATGTATGCCTCTAGATAATGTAATTGTCAATGAGCTAAGAGAAAGGAAGAGTCCAAGAACTCAACAAGGAGATAATTCACATGGATCGATTAGCGATGAAGAATCTTCATGTCTAAAGCAATGTATTTTTCAATGAAGGGGAAAAAATTCAAATAACATTATTAAGAGTTTAGGACTCCTTGATTATTCTTTTTTTTCCTAATACTTTTTACAACATATTAAGATTTTTTAATTATTAATTCTTTTTACCATATTATTTAGGACTCTTACTTAATAATATTATAAAAACAATTCAATAATAATTTGAGAAATAGTAACTCATTAATTAATATAAGTATATATACAAAAATATAAATTATTGTATGTACTTTACATTATTAAGTGTAAAACTAAAAAAATACATACATAAAATATTTAAAATAAAAGGTGTAATTAAGTAGAAACATGATAACTCGCTAACAGACAAACAATTAAGGAAAAAACTTTCATTGGTAATATCAAAAGTCAAAAGCATATCGGTATTAATACATGAAAACGCACTCTAAATATTATAGTTTTTTGGCTAGGCTTGAAGGATCGTATTCTGAAAGTTTCTTCAATTCAATTTTTAAATAAAGATATAATTCCTTCCAAGCATGCACATACAAATAAAAATTAAAGCCAATAGAAATGTAGACAATTTATCAACAAACATGCGTATAAATTGCGCGATAATATAATATTACGAAAAATAGGAAAAACACCATTACCTCTACAGCCATCTTTGTATTAGTCTTTGCTTTGACATGAAAACAAATTTACTCCTTGTATAGATAAATATGTTTTAGTTTCATTATCTAATTGGAATTAGTGTTTATATTTGATAAAATTATAAAAACTATGTTAGTTTATTTTAACCCTAAATATTAGATAAATAATTGAGGTTTAACATTTTTCCTTGGAAGTTTTGTTTTCCTATTCTTTTTGGACTATTTTAGACTTTTTATTTTTTGTTTCTGTGTTTGGGCCTTCTTTTTTTTCTTTTCTTTTCTTATTACGTATATTTTTTTATTATTACTTTCAAACTCTTTTTTTTTTTTTGAATATTTTCTTTCGGGACAAATTATTTTGGACGACCTTTAAAAAAATTTAGGACTTTTTTGTTGGACATTTCCTTTTTTTATTTACTCTTTTTAAATCATGATTTTAAAAAATTTGTTTATTATTTTCTTTCTAAATAAAATTTTAGTTCGGAAAAGATTTTTTGTTTAGGAATTTAACCATAATAATAAAAAAAATTTTGTTTAATCTTTTTAATTATTTTATTATATTTAATATTTAATTTCATAAAAAATAATAATGCAATAATTAAAAAATGGTGCAAAAAGGATTTTGTCTAAAATAGAGTTTTTTAATGAAGGGCAAAAAGTTCAATCAACTTTATTA
>JAPFFP010039007.1:0-15102 GCA_026153255.1 Solanum medicagineum | reverse complement strand
TAAAACTAGTATTAGCAGCCAATATACACACCTTAGAAGCCCAATTGCATAACAAAACAACACACGGGCAGCAAATGGCAATTATACACCCTAGCGTGTTCCTTCGACTTTTTTGCTCCTTAATCGTATTTTCTCATATACATTAGCATGTACACATCATGTATAGCCTATTTTAAGTCCATAACAGCCTTACAACAGTCCACAGAGCACAACATATCACAATTCAACACAATCTAAAAATGGACAGCATAACGTTACTTTCCTTCGCTACCTTTCGACGTCGACAACTCCAAACCTATTCCAACGCTAACCAAACTATTCCAGCAATATTTACACACATAAACAGAACTAAAACAGTCTTATATCAATACTTAAGAAGTCAAGAGCACGTGGGCTAATGGCCTTATATACAACAGCCCGCAAATTCCAATCAACACGATGCTTAAGATAACACAATAAGACGCGCTTGCTAAATGAAATCAAAATTAGGGCAGCAACCTTAGGTTGATATTTAAGACTCAACCCATATTAAGAACATCAAGTTCAATTCATAATACAACTTAAAAACCATAGAGAATTCACCAAAACAAAAGCAAAAGGTGCAGCAATGTTCTGCACAGAATCTATCCAACAATTTCAGCAAATGTAATTAGCAGCTATCTCTTGTTTTTTCATGATAAAACTATAGTAAACACATGTATAAACTTACTTACCACTATCTTCAAGTTATAGGGCTTGTATAAGAACCCTAGAAGTTCCCTTTTGCTGCTTTGCAAGTCAATACACGTTGGGAGACAAGTTGGAGACAAAGCTGATATTCTTTTGTGTTCAAAATAATAGTGAATTGTGGGAGCTGCTTTAGGCCTCTTTTCATAGAGAGATTAGGCCGACCTTCTCTTGACTTCTTGAACAACATAAGCCATACATTATCAAGTAGCTTACCCACCAGCGTAGCCCTCAAAGTTGGGCCTTTTTGGAGCACCAACTTGATGGACTTGGGCTGCCAAATTTTCAGCTTTCTTATTCACTTAGCTTGGGCCCAAATTGTTAAGTGTTTTGCATTGTATTTGGTCCCTTTTTACTATACTTCTTGTGCTGAAAATTTAGCCCATTGATGATGCTAAAACATGGGCCAAAGTTACACCCTTAACACGGACTTTATTTGTAATCGAACCTAGAAAAATTCGACGTCGAGCCTCGTCTCCGTTTAACTAACAACTTAAGCAAAGCAAGCAGGTGACTCACCTACTTACTTACTAAGTCCTACAAGCACCTTAATTATTTTACTTCATTTAAGGTCGTAATCTCCTTAATTCGGCACAAAACATGTATTCACTCGACCCTCTTAAGCGTTAAACGTATATATAGCCCATTAACATGAGATTCAAGCACTCTTAAAATTTAGTGTCAATTAGTCTAAATCATGTCATGTTCCATTTGCATTGTGCCAATATTATAAGGTGTAGGGTGTTACACCTTTCTAGGACATGTGGTGTTGGGGGACGGTATTAAGGTGGATCCTAAAAAGAAGGAAGTGGTTAGAAATTGCCTAAACCTTTGACCTTGTTTGATATTAGAAGCTTCTAAGGCTCGGCAGGTAACTACCAGTGGTTTGTAAATGGCTTCTCCTCTATTGATTCCCCCATGACTAAGTTAACTCAAAAGAAGGTGAAATTGTATGGACTGATGAGTGTGGAAAGAGTTTCAAAACTTTGAAGGATAAGCTTGTCTTCGCTCCTATCTTGTCTCTACTGGAAGGGTTGGAAGGGTTTGTTGTGTATTGTGATTCCTCTTGAATTGGTTTGGGTTGTATTTTGATGCAAAATGGTAATGTAATAGCCTATGCTTCTAGACAACTTAAAGTTCATAAAAAGAATTATCTTACTCAAGATCATGAATTGGCCGCCATGGTATTCGCTTTGAAAATTTGGCGTCATTATTTGTATGGAGTGCATGTTGATGTTTTACCGATCATAAGAGTCTCCAATATGTGTTCACTCAAAAAGATCTCAACTTGAGGCAATGAAGGTGGTTGGAGCCTTTTATGGATTATGATATAAGTGTGCATTATCATCTGATAAGGCTAATGTTTTGGTGAATGCTTTGAGTAGAGTGTGTATGGGCCTAGCTCAGTTGATGATGGGGGAAAAAGGTTGCTAGAGAGGTTTATCAGTTGGATAGATTGTGGTTCGGTTGGAAGACATTGATAATGGTGGTATTGTGGTTGTTGATGGTTCAAAATCTTCCTTGATTGATGAGGTAAAAGCAAAGAAAGATGTTGATCCCTCTTTGTTAGAATTGGAGGCCTTCGTGAGAGAAGGCAAGGTGGAGGTTTTCTCCCAAAGGGGAGATGGTGCCCTTAGGTACCAGCATAGGTTATCTATGCCTTGTATGGACGAATTGATAATGTGGATTCTTGATGAGGCTCATAATTCTTCTTATTCTATTCAACCGGGTTATACAAAGATGTATAGGCATTTGAGGGATGTGTTTTGGTGGGGAGGTATGAAGAAAGACGTTGCCAAATTTGTATCTGGTTGCCATAGTTGCTAACAAGTCAAATGCGAACATCAAAGGTCGGGTGGCCTAACCGAAGAAATAGAGATTCCTACTTGGAAGTGGGAGGAAATCAACTTGGATTTTGTGGCTGGGTTGCCTAAGACTAGAAGGGGTTCTAAGTCTATTTGGGTTATGGCTGATAGAATGACAAAGTCGGCTCATTCCAACCAATTAAGACTACTTATGGGGCCAAAGATTATGCTAGGTTGTATATTCATGAGTTGGTTAGATTGCATGGGCTGCCATTGTCTATCACATCAGATCGTAGTACTCAATTCACTTCTTACTTTTGTAGGTCCTTCCAAAGAGGTCTTGGTACCAAGGTAAAGCTTAGTATGGCCTTTCACCTTCAAACGGATGGCCAAGCTAAAAGAACTATCAAAAATCTTGAGGATATGCTTAGAACTTGTGTTTTGGAGTTTAAGGGTAGTTGGGATGACCATATTCCATTTATTGAGCTTTCTTATAATAATAACTATCATTCTAGCATTGGTATGGCTGCTTTTGAGGTCCTCTATGGTAGGCATTGTAGGTCACCAGTTGGGTAGTTTGAAGTGGAAAAAATGGTATTGTTGGGTTTAGATCTTGTCATGGAGGCTATGGAAAAGGTAAGGTTGATTAAGGAAAGGTTGAAAATAGGCCAAAGTCATCAAAAGTCTTATGCCAATGTAAGGAGACGGGAGCTTGAATTAAAGTTTGTGATTAGGTCTATTTAAAGGTCTCACCCATGAAGGGTGTGGTTCGTTTTGGTTAAAAGGGTAAATTGAGTCCAAGGTATGTGGGTCCTTATAAGGTGTTGAGGAAGATTGGTAAGGTGGCCTATGAGTTGGAGTTGCCCATTGAATTGGAATTGGTTCATTTGGTCTTTCATGTGTCCATGTTGAGGAAATGTGTGGGTGATCCGAATGCTATTGTCCCATTGGATATTGTGGGTGTTGTTGAGGACAACTTGACTTGTGAAGATGTCCAAGTAGAGATCTTGGATAGATAAGTGAAAAGCTTGAGGAACAAGGATGTGGCTTCCGTTAAGGTCCTTTGAAGGAATCAACAAGTTGAAAGTGCTACATAGAAGGCCGAGGCGGACATACAAAAGTGATATCCCTATCTCTTCCATCCTAACAAGCCTAAGGTACTATTATATGTATTCTATATGATTTCATGTCTCTATTAGTCCTATATGTCATTTGCATGCATTCATGTTTATGTTGACAAGTTCATGGCGATGTTAACACTTATTTTCAGTTTTTTGAAAATGGGGTTTAAGTGCATTATTTGCATTCATGTTGGGGCTAATTTCTCCATGGTTACTCTTCTTATATACATTTCTTTAACATTCGAGGACGAATGTCCCCAAGGGGGAGATGTTGAAACGACCCCAAAAAGTTCTTGAAAATGTGCCTGAGATCGTAACTTCCATATATCTCAAAATTCATGCGTGATACTGAAATTTTGACTTCACATTCTTGATCACGAGGCAAAGTTAAGTGGGAAATGGGTCTAACCCTAATTTTAGAGCAACCGTATCAAAAATTTTATATCCAAAAATGATGAATTCCAATGTTGATCCGGGCCCCTGGCGCGACGCGGCTGGGGCGCGGACTAGTGTTATTTTTGGATAGTTATTGTTGTTCGGTCCAAGGCCTTTGGGTCTTGGGCCTAGGTCTTCCCATGTGTTAAAATACCTACACTTAGCCATATTTCAACACCATATCATACAAGACATTCCCCAATACTCTCCCAAACACAGGCAAATATTTCACCCAAAATTCTAGTGCCAAACCTTATTTCGGATCCTAAGGAATTCACGCAAGCTTTAAGTTCTCATCTCAATCTTCATCAAGGAATTCTCCAAAGTTAAGGTATGTGGGTTTCAACCATTGGGTCCTTTCACCCATATGATGCCCAAGCTTTCTTTTTACATAAATTACATGTTTCTAAGTGGATTTTACTTATGGGTCTCCTATTATGAATTTGACTATGAACTATGTTGGGGTTTTGTAAAAGTATGACGGTTTATGCATGTTTTGAGATATGAATCTAAGACCTATGATGAGTTTTGAGGAGGGGTTTCAACGTATTCTGCAAGCTGGTATTACTAAGTGTTAGTGGGTTGATTTACTTCAAGTTTTCTTGCATGATTTCACTCTTGAATTCGAAGGTTTTACACTTATATTACACACCCACCAAGTGTGTTGTAAAATGTCTGATTTAGGAAACTTGAGCTATTGATGATTCATTGCATGACCTATGACTTAAATGACTTTATGATGATGAAGGGAAGGTATATATGTGTTGTTTTCATGGAAAATATCTATAGTGTTGTAGTTGACCACATCTTGTTGAAGGGGTGCTATGCGTCAACCACCATAGATTGCGGGGTGTGACCACCATCAACTAATTGAGTGGTTAACACCTCAAACACCATGTATGGTAGGATGTAACCATCCTCAACCAATTGAGGGGTTGATACCTCAATTAACATGGATGACGGGGTGTGATCATAATCAACCATGTGAGGGGTTGATACTTCAATTTTACCACGGATGGCAGGGTGTGACCATCATCAACTAATTGAGGGGTTGATACCTTAATCGCCATGCATGGTAGGGTGTGACAATCCATCATAATGTTGGTCTCTTACTACACATGTAATATTTTATATATAAGCATGTTTACTTCAAGTATCACTTATGCATGCCATATTGCTATATGTTCCTTTATTACCTAATTATGCATTCTGATTATGTTACTTATCTCTTATTGCATTGCATCCTACATAGTTCGTACTTTCAAACGTACTAACGCATGCCCTATGCCTACATGATGTTACCATGTAGGAACTGGAGCGCCTCACGATCATCCTCATCTTCCTTGTGGCTAGTACTATCTTCTCAGAGCAAGTTTGGTGAGTCCTCAACTCTGTGTATAAATATCAAAAATTCAACTTAATATTCATAATCAGGGGAAAAATTGAGTAGGAAATGCATCTAACACCGATTTTCGAGCAACTGTATTGAAATTTTATTTTCCAAAAATTATGAAAAACACAATCGATCCGCACCCCTGGTGCGATGCACCCAGGGTGCGGACCTATATGTTTTTTTACCAGTTTTGTTTATTTGATCCAAGGCATTTAGGTCATGGGCCTAAGCCTTCTCCTACGTAAAAACATCTATACTTAGTCATTTGTTAACCACATATCATTCAAGACATTCCCCAATACCCTGTTTAACACTTAGATAAATATTTCACTCAAATTCAAGTGTCCCAAACTCGTTCCGAATCTTAAGGAATCAACTCTATCTTCAAGTTCTCATTCCAATCTTCATCAAGGGAATCTCCAAAGTTGAGGCGTGTGGGTTTCAACCATATGGTCCTTTCTTCCATGGTGCCCAACCTTCCTTTTTGTACAAATTACATGTTTTCAAGTTGACTTACTTATGGGTATACCTACTATGAATTTGATTATAAATTATGTTAAGGTTTCATGAAATATGGACTGTTTAAGTATGTTTTGAGCTATGAATTTATGTTCTCCGATGAAATTTGATGAAGGATTTTAATGTATCTTGCATGAGGGTGTTGCCAAGATTTAGTGGGTTGATTTACATTAAGTTTTCTTACTTGATTTCACTCTTGAATTGCATGATTTTGAACTAGCATTCCACACCCTCCAAGTGTTTGATAAAATTATCCAATTTAGGGTTCTTGAGTTATTTAAGGTTTATTGCATGGATTATGACTTAAGTGGTTTTATGATGATGAAAGGATTGTGTGTACGTGTTGATTTCTTGAAAAGTACCTATAGTGTTGCAAGTGACCACATGGTAGGGTGTGACAACCATCAACCAATTGAGGGGTTAATACCTCAATCACCATTGATGGTAGGGTGACAACCATCAGCCAATTGAGGGGTTGATACCTCAAACACCATGGATGGTGGGGTGTGACAACCATCAACCAACTGAGGGTTTGATACCTCAATTGCCTTTCCAAGGGGGTGATAGGCCATGGATTCTATAATGATGGTCTCTTACTACACATTTAATATGTTCTATATAAGCATGTTTACTTCAAGCATCATTTATGCATGTCATATTGTTATATGCTCATCCATTGCTTAATTATGCATTTTGACTATGTTGCTTATATCTTGTGGCATTGCATCCTTAATACTTAGTATATTCAAACGTAGTAATGCATACTCTATGTCTACGTGATGTTACTATGTAGCAACCGCAGCACCACTTGATCAGCTTCCTCCTCCACGTGGCTAGTACTATCTCTTGAAGCAAGCTTAGGGAGTCCTCAACTCCGAGGACAATAGTTATTGACCCTATGTTATGTAAAGACTCTTTTCTTTGTTTTGATGCTTATGACTAAAGGTTGAGCCCGGAAAGTTGTCTTGGATCCGCCTAATCTATGTTAAAGTTGTTATTGGACAAGTTATGTATTTATTCTTTAATTTTTTGACTCCTTTGATGATTTATCCTATGAAAGACTTCCCTTAGCCCTTTTATCCTTATTTTTATTCTCTTATTGTTCTTTATTTTCTTTCATGAGCAACGATGTTTAAACGACATGGTAAGAGGCTTGTTTGGGGTATCTTTGGGTCCCCATTCGCCTTGTCATGTCTAGGCCCTAGGCTTGGGATGTGACACACTTGGTATCAGAGCACTAGGCTGTTAATGGTCCCCGACATCCAACACATTGTGTCGATTAGAGTCTTATTCATGGTTGTGAAGTGTACCACAACTATGTGTAATAGGGTATGAGGCATTTCAGGAAATGTTTCCCTTATTGTTGATCCATGTGGTTCTATAGAAGTAAGGTAAGGCTTTCCCCTAACAAATGTTCTTTGCTATGCTAGATCATACCTATCCCAAGAGGAAGGAGAGCTCGTACACTCGAAGAATAACAGATTCATGAAGAGTTCCGGGATGCTATTGTCATACTAGCTCAAATTATGACTACACAAATCAACCATGGGCCCAAGCCCCTAATGCTCCTACTCTGGCATTTAGGGTCAGAGATTTCATGAGGATGAACCCACCGGAGTTTCATGGGTCTAAAGTTTATGAGGACCCTCAAGAATTCATTGATAAGGCATATAAAGTGTTGTCTATCATGGGTGTTAGATCGGAGGAGAAAGCGGAGTTGGTGACCTACCAACTCAAACGGGTGGCCTAACTATGGTTTACTCCATGGAAGGAGGTGACGAGAAATAATAATTGATCCTTTGGGAGGAGTTTAGGCAGCATTTCTCAATCGGCTCTTCCCTCTTAAGCTTAGGGAGATTAAAATGATGGATTTCATGAATTTGAAGTAAGGATCTATGTGTGTGAGAGAGTATTCCCTCAAGTTCAACCAACTCTCCAAATATGCTCCACAATTAGTTGTCGACCCAAGGTCTAGAATGAACAAGTTTGTGACGGGTGCATCCGACTTGGTAAATAAAGAATGCCATGCTGCCATGTTGATTGGTAATATTGACTACTCCCGCCTCATGACTCATGCCGAACAATTGGATAGGGAGAAGTTGAGAAAGAAAAGGGGTAATGAGAACAAGAAGGCCCCTTTCTAAGGAAGGTTCCAAGGTCCCAAGGGTGGTCGATTTTCATCAAGGCCAAGGGTCTTCAAATGTTTGTAAAAGAAGATTTGCTAATGGCAACCCAAGGGTCCAATGTGGTGTTGGTGTGGTGCCTAATCCTATGTGCCCAAGATGTGGTAGATGCCATAACGACCCATCTTTGAGGGACACTAATGCATGCTATAGTTGTGGAGAAGTGGGTCACAAGAAGATTGATAGTCTTCGTAATCAAAACAAGGGTAGAGATGTTCATCCACAAGACTGGGGTGCAAATGTGATTCCCTTGGGAAGAGATCAATAAGGTGGTGCCCCACGACACAATATGTTATATGTTTTTCAAGGGAGGCAAGGGGTAGATGAGGTGCCCAATGTTGTGACCTGTATGTTAAAAGTCTTTGATTTTGGTATGTATGCATTGATAGACCCAGATGCCACTCTTTCTTTTGTTACCCCTTTTGTTCGCAAAAATTTTTATGTTGAACCCGAATTGTTGTGTGAGTCATATGAAGTGTCTACTCCTGTTGGTGCATCTTTTGTGGCTACAAGGGTCTATAGAAATTTTCTTGTTTTCAATTTGCATAAAATATTGCCTTGTAATTTTCTTGAGTTGGATATAGTAGATTTTGATTTCATTCTTGGGATGGATTGATTGCATACATATTATGTCATGTAGAACCCATAGGGTCAAATTCCAATTTCCTAATAAACCCATCCTGAAGTGGGTGAGTACTAATGTGGTGGTCAAGGGTAAATTCATTTCTTGAATTAAAGCCCAAAAATTGATTTATAAGGGGTGTCTCTTATCATCTTGGGAGGGTTAGAGATGTTGAGTCCAAAGTCCTTTCTATAGAGTCAGTTCCGGTGCTTAATGAGTTCTTAAATGTCTTACCTAGTGAGCTTCCTGTTGTTCCTCCCTAAAGAGAAATAGATTTTGGTATAGACATCTTTCCCGATACTCAACTCATTTCTATTTCCCCTTAACATTTGGCCCCGGGGGAGTTAATGAAGTTGAAAGAGCAATGGAGGGATTTGTTGGAGAAGGGTTTTATTACGCCTAGCCAATCACCTTGGGGTGCACCAGTGTTGTTTATGAAGAAGAAGGATGGTTCTCTTAGAATGTGCATTTATTACTGGCACCTTAATAGTGTCACCATCAAGAATAAGTACCTTTCTCCAAGGATTAATGATCTTTTTGACCAACTTCAAGGGCCTAGTCACTTCTCTAAGATTGATCTTCGGATCGGGTATGACCAATTGAAAGTGAGGGAGTGTGACATTCCCAAGATGGCCTTCAGGACTAGGTATGAGCACTATGTATTTGTGGTTATGTCTTTTGGGTTGACCAATGCACTAGCTATCTTCATGGATCATATGAATAGGGTCTTCAAACCCTACCTTGATTTATTTGTGGCAGTATTTATTAATGATACCTTGATTTATTCCCATAGTGAGAAGGAGCATGTGGATCACTTGAGGGTGATATTACAAATCTTGAGGGAGGAGAAGTTGTATGCCAAATGTTAGAAATATGAGTTTTGGTTGAAAGAGATTACCTTCCTAGGTCATGTAGTGTCGAGGGATGGTATTAAGGTGGATCCTAAAAAGATGAAAGTGACTAGAAATTGGCCTAGACCTTTGACTCCATCGGATATAAGAAGCTTCTTTTACTTAGCGGGTTACTACCGGAGGTTTGTGAAAGGGTTCTCTTCTATCGCTTCTCTTATGACTAAATTGACTCAAAAGTAGGCTAAATTTGTGGGACCAATGAGTGTGAAAAGAGTTTTCAAACTTTGAAAGATAAGCTTGTCTTCGCCCCTATCTTGTCTCTACCAGAAGGGTTGGAAAGATTTGTTGTGTATTGTGATACCTCATGAATTGATTTTGCTTGTTTTTTGATGCAAAATGATATGGTGATAGCTTATGCCTCTAAACAACTTCAGGTGCATGAAAAGAATTATCATACCCATGATCTTGAGTTGGCTGCCATGGTATTTGCTTTGAAAATTTCGCGTCATTACTTGTATAGGGTGCATGTTGATTTGTTTACCGATCATAGAGTCTCCAATGTGTGTTCACCCAAAAAGATCTCAACTTGAGACAGTGAAGGTGGTTAGAGCTTCTTAAAGATTATGATATGAGTGTGCATTATCACCCCGATAAGGCAAATGTTGTGGCCGATGCTTTAAGTAGGGTGTCCATGGGTAGCCTAGCTCATGTTGATGAGAGTGGCAAAGAGGTGGCTAGAGAGGTTTATCGGTTAGCTAGATTTGGAGTTAGATTGGAGGAGGTTAAAAATGGTGGGGTTGGGGTTGTTGATGGTTCTAAATCTTCATTGATTGAGGAAGTGATGGCAAAGCAAAATCTTGATCCTGCCTTGTCAGAATTGAAGGCCTTGGTGAGAGATGCAAGGTGGAGGTTTGCTCCCAAGGGGGAGATGGTTCCCTTAGGTACTAAGGTAAATTGTGCGTGCCTTGTGTTGATGACTTGAGAGAGAAGATTCTTAATAAGGCTCGTAGTTCTTCCTATTCTATTCACCCCGGTTCTACCATGATGTATAGAGATCTAAGGGAAGTGTTTTTGTGGGATGGCATGAAGAGAGATATTGCTAAGTTCGTATCCGGTTGCAATAATTGCCAACAAATAAAGGTCGAACATCAAAGGTAGGGTGGCCTATCCCATTATATAGAGATTCCTACTTGGAAGTGGGAGGAAATTAATATGGATTTTATAGTTGGGTTGCCTAAGACTAGAAAGGGTTTTGATTCTATTTGGGTTGTGGTTGATTGAATGACAAAGTCAGCTCATTTCCTACCGATTAAGACTACTTATGGTGCCGAAGATTATGCTAAGGTGTACATTCATGAAATGGTTAGATTGCAAGGGGTGCCCTTGTCTATCATATCGGATCATGGTGCTCAATTCACTTCTCACTTTTGGAGGTCCTTCCAAATAGGTCTTGGTACCAAGGTAAAGCTTAGTACGGCGTTTCACCCTCAAATGGATGGCCAATCCGAAAGAACTATACAAACTCTTGAGGATATTCTTAGAGCGTGTGTATTGGAATTTAAGGATAGTTGGGATGATCATCTTCCACTTATTGAGTTTTCTTACAAGAATAGCTATATTGTAGCATTGGTATGGCTCCTTTTGAAGCTCTTTATAGTAGACGTTGTAGGTCCCCGGTTGGATGGTTTAAGGTAGGGGAGATGGATTTGTTGTGTCTGGATCTGGTTATGGAGGTCATGGAGAAGGTAAGGTTGATAAGAGAAAGATTGAAAACAGCCCAAAGTCGTCAAAACTCTTATTTCGATGTGAGGAGAAGGGATCTTGAATTTAAGGTTGGTGATTGGGTCTATTTGAAGGCCTCACCTATGAAAGGTGTGGTTCATTTTGGTAAGAAGGGTGAATTGAGTTCATGATTTGTTGGTCCTTATAGAGTGTTGAGGAGGATTGGTAAGGTGGCCTATGAGTTAGAGTTGGCCAATGATATGAATATGGTTCATCCGGTCTTTCATGTGTCTATGTTGAGAAAATGTGTGGGTGACCCAACTGCCATTGTACCTCTTGATGTTGTGGGTGTTTTTGAAGACAATTTGACTTATGAAGAGGTTCTGATAGAAATATTGGATAGATAAGTAAAGAGGCTGAGGAACAAGGATGTTGCTTCCGTCAAGGTCCTTTGGAGAAACCAACAAGTTGAGAGTGCTACATCAAAAGCCGAGGCGGACATGCAAAAGGGATATCCCTATCTCATCCACTATACTCAAACCTAAGGCACTAATTCAAGTCCCCTATGTGATTTCAAGTCTTATGTTTCATCCCTTATTTCATTGCATGCATTCATGTTTATATTGCAAAGTTAATGTGATTTCGAAACTTATGTTGACATTTTTTGAAATGATGTTTAAGTGCATTGTTGCATTCATGTGTTGCGCTGAACTCATCTTGATTAATTCTCGTATATGTTTCTTTGACATTTGGGGACAATTGTTGCATTCATATGTTACACTGAACTCATCTTGATTATTTCTCTCATATATTTTTCTTTGACATTTGGGGACAAATGTTCCCAAGGGGGAGATATTTAAACGCCCCAAAAAGTTCCCAAAAATGTACCTCGGAAATGCCCATAATTTGATTTCCATATATCTCAAAATCCATGAGTAATATCTAAAATCTGACTTCATATTCGTGATTAGGGGAAAAATAGAGTGGGAAATAGGTCTAACCCCAATTTTAGAGAAACCATATCAAAATTTCATTTTCCAAATATTATGAAAAATTGAATCGATCCACGCCCCTAGCGCGACGCGGCTAGGGCGCGAACCTATACATTTTGTTGCTAGTTTTATTGATTCTGTCCAAGGCCTTTGGGTCTTGGGCCTAAGCCTTTCTATGCGTAAAACCACCTATACTTAGTCATTTTTCAACCCCATATCTTTCAAGACATTCCCCAATACTCTCTCTAACACTTAGACAAATATTTCACTATAATGCAAGTGCCCCAAACTCAATACAGATCTAAAGGAATTCACTCAAGCTTCTAGTTTTCATTTCAATCTTCATCAAAAGAATCTCCAAAGTTGAGGTATATGAGTTTCAACCATTGGGTCCTTTTTCTCATTGTGGCCAACATTCCTTTTTATGCAAATTACATGTTTTCAAGTTGATTTACTAACAGGTACTCCTACTATGAATTTTATTATAAACTATGTTAGGGTTTTCATGAATGTGGACTGTTTAAGCATGTTTTGAGCTATGTATCTATGTTCTATGATAAGATTTGATGAAGGGTTTTGATGTATATTACATGAGGGTGTTACCAAGTGTTGGTGGGTTGATTTACATTAAGTTTTCTTACATGATTTCACTCTTGAATTGCATGATTTGAACTAGCATTCAAAACACAACAATTGTCCGATAAAATGTCCGATTTAGGGTTCTTGAGTTATTGAAGGTCTATTGCATGGCTTATGAGTTAAGCGGTTTTATGATGATGAAAGAAATGTGTATACGTGTTGATTTCTTGAAAAGTATTTATAGTTTTGCAAGTGACCACACCTTGTTGAGGGGGTGCTATGCCTCAATCACCATGGATGGTATGGTGTGACAACCATCAACCAATTGTTGAGTTGATACCTCAATCACCACGGATGGTAGGGTGTGACAACCATCAACCAATTGAGGGGTTCATACCTCTATCACTATTGATGGTATGGTGTGACAACCATTAACCAATTAAGGGGTTGATAACTCAATCACCATGGATGGTGGGGTGTGACAACCATCAACAAATTGGGGGGTTGTTGCCTCAATCGCCTTTTAAAGGGGGTGGTAGGCCTTGGATTCTATAACGATGGTCTCTTACAACACATATAATATGTTCTATATAAGCATATTTACTTCAAGTATTATTCATGCATTACGTATTGTTATATGCTCATCCATTACTTAATTATGCATTTTAACTATGTTGCTTATCTCTTGCGGCATTGCATCCTACATACTTAGTATATTCAAACGTACTAATGCATACTCTATGCCTACATGATGTTATGATGTAGGAATTGAAGCTCCACTTGATCATCCTCCACCTCCACATGGCTAGCACTATCTCTTGAAGCAATCTTGGTGAGTCCTCAACTCCGAGAACAATAGCTATTGACCCTATGTTATGTAAAGACTCTTTTCTTTGTTTTGATGCTTATGACTATAAAGGTGATCCCGGAAAGTTGACTTGGCCCTTAGTCAATCTATGATAGAGGTGTTGTTGAACAAGTTATGTATTAATGCTTTGAGCTTTTGACTCTTGATGATTTATGTTATGAAATACATCCCTTAGCCCCTTTATCCTTATTTCTATTTTCTTATTGTTGTGTAATTGCTTCCGCAACCAAGGATGAGCAAATGATATGCCAAGAGTCTTTTTTGGGTTCCCTTTGGGTCCCCATCCACCGTGTCACATCTTGGCCCAAGGTTTGGGTTGTGACAAATGCATACACATCATAATAAAAAATCTTTAACATACCAGTGAAGTACCATGCCAAGTCTAGTGAAATAGAGAGGGGTATGGTTGAGAACGTCGACAGTCATCCTCAAAATTTCTTGTAGACCATGGACTCTGCACCGCACTCAAAACATGCACTCAAACCTGCTAGACAATCTTTGGGAGGGTACTTTCTACACTTGTGGCACGTAGGAGAAGGTTGACCATCAATACCCTTGGCACCACCTTGTGCCCTTTGACTCACGTTAGCACCTTGGCCTTGAGGACGACCATCTCCACCCTCATTTTGACCATGAGGACAATCAACAATCTTGTGGCCTATCTTGCCACACCAAAAGCATGCACTTATGTTCCTCGAACATGTACTACTATGATTTGTCCCATACTTTGGGCACCTAGAATAGGTCTCCCCACCCTTGGCACCGAGCTTAACACAAGGAAGCCTACTTTCAAATTGAGCCCTTCTTCTCTCTTCCCCTGAGGCTATCGGGCTATCGATCATCTTATGCCCAACACCACCACACTTGAGAAAATCTTCTGTTCCCACCAAACATCTTCCTTGATGCTTCTCGCCGCACTCTTGAAAAGTGGCAAAAGGGTCCTTTTCTTTTTGTACTTGGGAATCGGTAGACTAGTAGAAGATGAGGCACAATCAACTCGGACCCTCTTAGCCTTCCTCTCCCTCCTTTTGCCCCTTGAAGTCTCGGGGACACTCAGTTGTTGATTGAGTTGAGCATTTACAATCTTGCCCAATAGCCATAGAGCATTATAAAACTCCATATTTAACATGTCACCATTGGGAATTTGACCCTCAAGAGAGATATAGTGGCCATCTTGTCGACCACTCTGAATAGCTTGAGACATATTAGCTAAACTAAAATTAAAAAATAACAAATATTAGATCCGTACTAGCACAGCCACCGATGTATAGTATTACACATAAACT
>JAPFFP010038996.1:0-15103 GCA_026153255.1 Solanum medicagineum | reverse complement strand
GTGTAGGATTGATCCAACCATCCCCTCCTAGAGCCATGGAGGCTAATTCTCGTTTTTTCAGGGGTGATCAGACTTGTGCTTACCACTGTAACAGTGTTGGACATGACACTAAAGATTGCATAAATCTGAAGCATAAAATCTAGGACTTAATTGATCGTGACATGGTTGTTCTTCAGACTATCGCTCCCGATGTCAACAAAAATCCTTTACCTGATCATGGGGGGGGGGGGACATTAACGGTATGACTAAGAGAGAAGAAGATTGGTGTACAACTAAGAAGATAGTGCCAGATGGCACTGTAAGTTTAGAGAAAAGTGTGGCATCTCTAAGTATCATCGAGAAGCCAAAGATAGAGATTTTAATACCTTGTGAAGTGATTACCACGACACCAAAAGGAATTTCTAACAAGAAGGTTGAGATCGAGATTATCGATACGGGAAAACCAACTCAGGAAGCAAGTAGAAAAGCTCAAAGGCTGATAAGTGAAGCTGAGGCAGAAGAATTTTGGAGAGGAATGCGGCCTCAGGAGTACTCTATCGTGAAACACTTGGAGAAGCTACCTGCCTAGATTTCGTATAGGCACTACTGATGAATTCACAACGTCATAGACAGGTACTAATGAGAGAATTGGAGGACACTTATGTTCCTGTAGGAACAGACAGCAATAATCTGGCAGCCATGATAAGCCAGGTTACCCAGGGTCATCGCATCAGTTTTGGCAGTGAAGAGCTACTGTTCGAGGGAACAATGCATAATAAGGCGCTTCATGTTACAATCAAGTGCCGAGATATGATCCTAAGTCGTGTCTTGATCGATGATGGATCTGGACTGAATATTTGCCCTATATCCACGCTTAAGCAGTTGAACTCTGATGTGGGGAAAATCCAGCAAAGCCGAGTTAATGTGAGAGTGTTTTACGGTGGCCGAAGATATACACTGGGGGCAGTGAATCTAATAATTTGTGTGGGATCCACTGAGTTCATTGTCGAATTTCAAGTGATGCACATAACTACCAGCTATAAAATGTTGTTAGGAAGACCTTTGATCTATATGGTGGGAGCTGTGCCTTTTACCCTCCACCAAATGATGAAGTTCATTTGGGATGAACATGAAGTGGTTATTTAAGGTAAGGGAAGCCATTCAAATGCGTATGCACCTATCATTGATAATGTCACTAAAGGATCGGATTTCTACATTGTTGAAATAGTGAACGCTACCGAAGACGACTGGACGTTGGGACCTCCTATGCCTGTTATTTATAAGATGATAACCATAGTGATGTTGAGGAATGGGTTTGAACCTGGTTTTGGGCAAGGAAAGCACTTGCAGGGTCTTACCGAGCCTATTCCATCGCCAGCAAACAATCAAGATTCGGCCTAAGATACACTATCTTGGGGGAAGATGAGTAGGAGATGTAGAATCAGAAGGATGATCGAGCCTTGGCCTGGCCAATACCGCATCTGTATCAGTCATTTCTAGTACGAGAATGCATAGGTGACGATGGTCTAGGGGGAGGGATCTGGGACATGTTTGAAGAAGTTGATGCAATTAATAATGATGAAATAGATCAAACGTCAAGTGTTCGAGGTGCAGAATCGGATGACCAAGGATTGAGAGAGACATCCACCTCGATGTTGATCCCCTACTTGTCTTGGTAGACGAAGAATTGCTAAATTACTCATTTTAAAAATAGGTGGCAGTCCCGCGAAGGCCCGTAACCCATCTTTTACTTTGCTATTTTACTCTTGTTTGATTTCGTTTTAATTTCTCTTGTAATATCCCAAAGGTAGATTGACCCTTGGTCATGGCCAAAGTTTGCACTTTCTTTTAAATGAAAGCCTCCATTTATTTCAAATCGCACTTAATATTCATCTTATCATTTCGATTACTTCTTATCTAACTATGTTTGTTTATGATTTCAGTTTAAATAATTGTAAACCTGCTAATGTCATGTCATGTCAAAAGCTGAATGAACAGAATTAAGCAGATGACAACGAGTTTGAGGAATATGATGAAAGACCCATAGTACCCGAACATCTTGCCCAGGAATTGAGACAATTTGAGAATAGGGATAAGCCTAATCTGGATGAGACTTAGACAGTGAACCTGGGAAATGAAGAATGTGTCAGGGAAACCAGAAACAGTGTCCATTTGAATGATACTTAGAAGGGAGAACTCACTAGTTTGCTCAGAGAATACATGGATGTGTTTGCTTGGTCCTATGAGGATATGCGAAGTCTGAGTACTGATATTTTCTCTCACAAATTGGCAATCAACCCAAAATTCAGTCCAGTAAAACAGAAGACTCGGAAGTTCAAGCCAGATTTGAGTCTGAAAATCAAGGAAGAAGTTACCAAACAGATACAATCCAAGGTGGTAGAGGTGACGCAGTACCCCACTTGGTTGGCCAATATTGTTCCAGTGCCCAAGAAGGATGGAAAGATTATGATCTGTGTTGATTATATAGATCTCAATAAAGCCAGCTCCAAGGATGATTTTCCATTGCCAAACATCCACATTCTCATTGACAATTGTGCCAAACATGAGATGCAATCATTCCTGGATTGCTTTGCAGGATATCATCAAATTTTAATGGATGAAGAGGATGCAGAAAAGATATCTTCTATCACACCTTAGGGTGTGTACCATTATTAGGTAATGGCACTTGGGCTCAAAAATGCGGGAGCTACTTATATGAGAGCTATGACAACTCTTTTCCATGACATGATTCACAAAGAGATCGAGGTGTACGTGGATGATGTCATCATTAAATCCCACGAGAGTTCGGATCATCAGACTCATTTGAAGAAATTCTTTGACCGCCTAAGACGGTATAACTTGAAGTTGAATTCTGCCAAATATGCTTTTGGGGTGCTCGCCGATAAGTTATTGGGATTTGTAGTCAGTCGAAGAGGTATTGAGCTCGACCCTTCTAAGATCAAAGCAATTGAGGATTTGCCTCCTCCAAAGACGAAGAAAGAAATCATGAGTTTCTTAGGGAGATTAAATTACATCAGTCGGTTTATAGCTCAATCTATGTTGATTTGTGAACCTATCTTCAGGATGTTGAAAAAGGATGCATTGACAAACTGGAATGAAGAATGCCAAACTGCTTTTGATACTATCAAAAGCTATTTGTCTAATCCACGCTGCTACCTCCACGAGAAGGAAGTACACTATTATTGTATTTTTTGGTTTCTGATAATGCATTCGGGTGTGTGCTGGGCCAGCATGATGAAACTAGGAAGAAGGAATGGGTGATCTACTATTTGAGTAAGAAGTTTACTCCGTATAAAGCTTGATATACTTGCTTGGAGAAGACTTGTTGTGCTTTGACTTGGGTTGCTCAAAAGTTGAGGCACTATTTGTCTTCCTACACTACATACCTCATTTCGAAGATGGATCCATTAAGATATATATTTCAGAAAGCAATGCTGACAGGAAGACTAGCCAAATGGCAAATGTTGTTGAGCGAGTTTGACATCGTGTTTGTAACTTAGAAAGCAATTAAAGGACAAACTTTAGCCGATCATCTTGTAGAAAACCCTATTGACAATGATTATGAACCACTCAAAACCTACTTTCCCGATGAAGAGATATCACTTGCAGGAGAAGACATCTTCGAGGCATACCTAGGCTGGCGAATATTCTTTGACGGGGCCATGAATTGCCAAGGTAGCGGCATTGGAGCAGTCTTAGTATCAGAATTCGGAAAACATCACCCGATGGCCGTAAAACTTCAATTTCGTTGTACTAACAATATGGCTGAGTACGAAGCTTGCATTTTGGGCTTAAGGATGGCCATAAACATGAATGTCCAAGAGTTGCTGGTCATTGGAGACTCAGATTTGCTGATTCATCAAGTTTAGGGAGAATAGGCTATGAAGAACCTGAAGATCATACCATATGTGCACTTGGTACAGAGGTTGTGTAAAAGATTCTGAAAGATCGAGTTCAAGCACATGCCAAGGATACGGAATGAGTTTGTCGATGCCCTTGCCACCATTTTTGCGATGTTTCAACATCCGGACATGACGTATATTAATCCTTTAGAGATAGACTTGAGGGAGCAACCAACCTACTGTTTGCATATCGAGACAGAACAAGAAGGAAAGCCTTTGTATTTCGACATAAAGAAGTATTTAGAGACTGGAACTTATCATGAAAATGCTACTTCCGATCAGAAGAGAGCTATACGTCAGAAGGCAAACAATTTCTTTCCAAGTGGGGAAATCATTTATAGGAGGACTTTAGATCTACGTCTCCTTAGATGGGTTGACACTGCAGAAGCCACGAAGCTTGTTGAATAAGTACATGTCGGGGTTTTTGGCACTCATATGAATGGACTCACTCTAGCAAGGAAAATCCTTCGAGCCGATTATTTTTGGATGACTATGAACACGAATGTTGTAAGTTTATGCAAAAATGCCATCAGTGTCAGATACATGGTGATTTGATTCGTGTCTCTCCTCACGAACTCAAAGCTAAGAGTTCTCCTTGGCCGTTTGTATCTTGGGGCATGGATGTTATCGGTCCGATAGAGCCAGCTGCCTCTAATGGTCATAGATTTATTTTGGTTACCATTGACTACTTTACTAAATGGGTAGAGGTAGTCTCTTACAAGTCCGTGACAAAGAAAGTGGTTGCTGATTTTGTGCGCAACAATTTGATATGTCGATTTGGAATACTAGATTCCATCATCACCGATAACAGAGCAAATCTCAATAGTAACTTGATAAAAGAGATATGTGAGCAATTCAAGATAACTCATCGGAATTCAACAGTGTACCGTCCTCAAATGAATGGAGCTATAGAAGCCGCCAACAAGAATATCAAGAAGATTTTAAGGAAAATGATTGATAGACACCGAGGATAGAACGAAATGCTACCTTATGCTTTATTGGGATATTGCATGACTATCAGAACATTCATTGGGGCAACCCCATACTTGTTGGTATATGGAACAGAAGAGGTATTACTAGCCAAAGTGGAAATACCATCATTGAGAATTGTTCAAGAAGCGAGTTTAGTGATGCCGACTGGGTTCGCAATCGAATTGAGCATTTGGCTTTAATCGATGAAAAGAGGATGATAACTGTTTGCCATGGTCAGTTATATCAACAGAGGATGATTTATGCTTTCAATAAGAGGGTAAGACCTCGAATGTTCAAGGTCGGACAATTGGTGCTCAAACGTATCTTCCTAGTCAAGATGAATACAAAGGGAAGTTTGTACCAAATTGGCAAGGCCCGTAGATGGCTCACAAAGTGTTGTCAGGAGGAGCGTTAATTTTGTCAGAGATGGATGGTCAAGAGTGGCCAAGACCAATCATTCCAGATGCTATCAAGAGATAGTACGTTTGAAGATTTAGAGTTCGCCTCTACCCTTTTTCTTCTTTATAGTTACAATTTAGTTTCTGCATTTTATTTCATTTCTCCCTATCTAATGAACTACGTTTGAACTAAATTCTCAAGAATGAGATATATAGGCGGCCTATGTTGGCCTCGGTCATCCCCTTATCCCCCTTATTATTCTTTTTACTTTGGAACTATGTTTGACTTGAATTCTCAAGAATGAGATACGTCGGTGGCCTATGTCGGCCTCGGTCATTTTCTTATTCAAAATTTGTATTTTCCTCTACGTTTCGAGAGGGGAACTATGTTTAGCCTAATTCCTGCCCCAACGGGATACGTAGGCACCACAACGGCTCGGTCATACTCCCAAAAAGGAAACTGGGACAGATTTTTTGAGAAGAACTCAAAAATTCTGAACAAAGAGGTCCCTCTCCAACAAATCAAAGTTCAGAGCATGGTAAAAGACAGAATATTTGAGAAAGATCTCAAAAATTCCCAAGGTGCTTCTAATAAGTTATCGATCCCTAGAATTATCTAAACTGGGACATAAATTTTAAGGGTGCCCTCAAATTTCGCTAAGCATCATTACAAATCTAAAAGTCGTCTTAAGGATTCTCAGCTTGATCAAGAATTTAAAGACAACCGTGACACATCAAGGAATCTATGTCAAAAGCCGAACATGTTCATCTAAGCTTTACATAACATGACAATTAGCAGTGATCTTTTCTCAAAAAAAACTTCTTTTTTAAAGAAAAAAAATTTGTTGTTTCTAACTTGTCGAATATTTTTTCAAATGTGTATTTTCTACCTTCTGTCTACCAAGAGGTGGGAAATCAAAGAGGTTCATCGGGGGGACAAGACGAGGAGCAGACAATTGAAGAATCAACAAAGATCAATTCACTTTGAGACTAAGGAATTTCCTATGGATACAAGGAAATTTTGCATGTCTTATCTACGAGATAATAGCCGGGGCGTGAATAGTTCCATCTCACTCAAATCCCCAGCAATTTATCACATCTCATGTATCACAGAGAGAGTCATTTTACTTTCAAGTTGCTGAAAGGTTCATTTTATCATGCATCACGGAGAGTCATTTTTTTTTCAAGTTGCTGAAAGGTTCATTTTATCATGCATCGCGGAGAGTCATTTTACTTTCAAATTGCTGAAAGGTTCATTTTATCCTGCATCACTAAGAGAGTCATTTTACTTTCAAGTTGCTGAAAGGTTCATTTATTCATGCATCGTGCAGAGAGTCATTTTACTTTCAAGTTGCTGAAAGGTTCATTTTATCATGCATCGCGAAGAGAGTCATTTTACCTTCAAGTTGCTGAAAGGTTCATTTTATCATACATCGTGGAGAGAGGCTATTTTGTTTTCTTGTTGCGGAGAGGGCCATTGCATATCCATTACCGACAAGGCTATTCCATTTTTCAGTTGCCGAGAGGGCCATCGCATATTCATCGCCGATAAGGCTATTTTATTTTTCAGTTGCTCGCCGACAAGTTGTCGATAAGACCATTTTATCTTCAAGTTGTTGAGAGGGTCATGTGATGATTATTTCATATTGATTCATCATCAATCATACCGAAGAGAAGAATACATATCGAATATGGTAAAAAATGCCATCTCTAATTCAAATTATGATTTTACTAACATTTTGTTTTAGCTATATCGAGAGCATATGAAAGGGTGAATTCTCAAAACGAACCACATGTGTGGACGTCATCAAGTAGGATGCAGCACAATGTGGAAATTTTTCTTAGCAGCGAACTGGAACATAGTCTGAAGGGGGCATCAAACCCTTCGGACACGAGCTGAGAAGCGACTACCACCACAATCCAACCACACCCCTGTCAAAAGGCATGTGGGTATTTATGTGAGTCCATTAGTTTTCAGTTTCGCAGCCAGGTGGTCTCAACTCCCACCGGAGGCAATCTTCCAAATTTGAGTGACAATGTACCAGGAATTTTGGAAATTATGTCTGTGTAAGTTCTTAATTATGGATATGAAGCGTGCCACATTTATGATTAAGAGGTTGCAAGCCTCTTTCATAATTCGATCGGTTTGTCACTCTTTGTAACAAGAGGTCATCTCAGAATAAGAGATTTCCCCGTCAACCGATAAAGGCGAACTACAAACAGCCTGATTCCTAAGTCCAAGGATATGTAGACGGGCTCAATTTTGAAAACTCGGCTACATTCCAACATTAACTCTTGAAATCTTATTCCCAAGCATTTTGATTTCTCCATAATTCGATATTGGATAGCTCTTGAATTCTTTCAGAATTGTGCATAAAGTCAAGTGTTTTGAGCTACAAGTGGCCTGAATTCTCATGCAACCTGAGATATGTAGGAAACTCAAAACAGGGTCTGGCCATAATTTCCCAAAGTCCGTACCAAGAGCATTCGAAAGATGAAGACGTGGTTGGTTAAAAATTGGTTTAGTCAAGTTTCTTTGTCCATGATCTCTTCCATCGATCATACCCAAAGAAAGGGACGGTTGTTGACACCCGAGTTTTACCCTCCACAATACAAATTAATTATAGATCTTTTAATTTTGACAATTTGAAATAATTGATTTTCAAAAATGCAAAAAAATATTTCCTCAAATAAATTTCATTTTTGTTTTAGGAGTTATTATGCTTAATTATTTCAGATTAATAATATTAAAAGCTCTTAAATTAATTTATATTAATTCATCTGGTAATCAAATTAATTAATATAATTCAATTTGATTGCATTTAATTGGTTGTGTTTGCAATTTCAAATGGACATTTTCTCAAATCTAATTTCCCTACCCTTAAACTCTTCTTTTCCTTCCTTTTTTAGACCAATTGGTCCTTTTGGACCAAAATTGGCCTGTTTGTCTTCACCAAGCCAGCCCAAATACCCTTCTTGACCCGGCCCAATCTCTTTCCCTTTCAGCATATATTATACACATACATATATATTCCCTCACCTGAACCGCACGCGCCCTTTCTTTCCCATTTTTCTTCTTTCCCTTTCATTCTCACGCGACCCACTCTCCCTTCCATTCTCCTTCTTCTTCGACGAGCTCCGCAGGAGCAAACCGAGGGAACGAATCAGTGAATCAAACCCAGAAGAATGCCAAAAATCAATATTCCTCTCAATGGTTCCTTGTCTAATTTGTACATACGTGTCCCAATCTCGTGCTATCCTTCGTCCTTGCTCTATCGAGCCGTCTACCTATCCCTTCCCCAACGAATTGAAAATCCTTGTTGGGATATTCTGGACTCCAAAAGAGGATAGAATTTAGGGGTATTTTGAATAGAAAATTGGAAAAAACCCTAATTTTGGCCCTGTTTTGGAACCCTAGAAAATTCCCTATATATATATATTCCCTTGTCCCAAATCATAGGTAGCAGTAGATCATCTAAAAGACCCTAAAGTTTTCCACTAAAGAGAAAACAATTTCGAGAGAATCTCATTTTCACTTGAAGGCTGTTGGAGCCATTTTTTTAAGAACCCTAGCATAAACTCTTCTATACTCGTATTTTCAGAGTCTCACCGGCGGATATTAAAGCCAAAAGGTCTGGTTTTCGGAGATCAGGAACACGATAGATTTCTGGTGACGGAAGATTTCTCGTTCTAGCTCACGTTCTCATTTCGCTGTTCATCAAAATGTAACGCTCTCGTCTCACTCTCATTCATCTCATTCAAGTTTCATACACTGTGTTTGACGTGACCATTGAAGTTGTACTGAAGTCTTTGTTTGCATTTTTTTTGTTAACTGGAAATTTCTATTGTGATGAATAGATGTTCTGGTATTGTTGTTATTAGTCGCTGAGGCATTTTTTGAAATCATAGAGTCACGTTTTTGCTTAAGATCCCTGTATTAATGCTAGTTTCATGCTTCCATTTAAGACTTTGTTATGTTTGGTCGATTTTAAGTTTTTCCAGTTAAATGATGTTTTAAAAGGTCGTTTGTGCTATTCTGAGATGGTCTATGAACTTATGATTCTTGGTTGAGTTCACTCTTATCTTGAACCTTTGTTTCATCCATATTACTGTTGAGCATGTGAATGTTTTGGGTTGTTGTGTATCATTTCATTTCTGTCTTCTTCTAGCCATATTTGCTATTGATGAATTGTTCGTCAAGCTTTTGATATCTAGTATGGTGGCTGTTTGTCCCTTCGTTGGCTGTAAATGTCATTGTCCGATTGTTTTTCTTTGGGTATCATTCATATAGGTTTTGGGAATATTAGTGCAATCTAATGAAGCATATATTGAGTATCTATTTCGTTTAGCTTGAATGACAATAATAAATCTTTTAGCCCCCTAATTCGAGTCTGTTAGAGTCTATGTTTACGGTCTCTTATCATGGCTTCTCACCTATTTTGGGGGTATCGATTGTAGATTCTAGATGACTGAAACCCCATCTAGTTCTGCCCTTAGCATTCCTATGTTTAGATGGTTGTTATGTCGACTTTAGTGCTGGTATTAGTTGTATAAGGATAATTGGAAAGCCTGCAGTCCCCTCTTGTACCGTAAATCTTCCATGAAGAAGAGATTTGGTCATTTTCTTGTTTATTAGAGAGAATATGGTTATTTGAATGATGTTTACGCCCTGTTTGTTTTACATGTTGTCTCTGCCATCGTGTTTAAACTATTTCAGGTGTGGTTTGCGTTGGCGAAACGATAAATCAGCCTAGTAGTAGCCTATGTTCTGTTATTGGGTGTATGTTATATTTTCTTTTGTTTGGTTGAAGGTGTTTGGTTGAGGATGTGTGGATTTAGAATATCAGATAGTGTCTTATTTTTAGGCTCATATCTATTGAATATTCTGTTCATCCAAATGTTTGTTTGGTTATTGGCAAGTTCTAACTTATATTGATTTGTTGGTTTCAAGAAAATGCATCTCATGTTTTCTATGAATTTATATTATAGAAAGTGTATGATTGCTTTAAGTTTTTCCTTATGCTAAGAAAGTTATCATTTGCCCCAATTGTTTAAAATAGAATCATTTAAAATGCTCTAGTCAAAATTATTCAGTCATTTCCTCCCTTCTTTTACATGTGATTCACTTTGGAGTCCTAAACGGGCTCCTCTCATATCGTTTGCACCTCGTTGGGCCATAGAGGCCCCAACAACCCTCTTTGAGTCAGCCCAAATTACCAGGACAAGGAAGATATAGATCAAGGGAAGCTGAAATGAAGGTTTTCGAAGGCATAAATTAGCATATATACCTTAATATACACTAATATGCAGTAGATATACATTAAGTGTATATCACAGGAATTGGGCCACAATCCCATTTAGAAGGGAAGCAGCATGTCTGGCCCAGGAATTGGTATACAATCTTTGAGGAGTTAAAAGACAGTGTATATATACACCGATATACACCTATACATGGGGTATATACTATAGATATACATGGAAACATGGGCCAAAGCCCCACTGGGCAGCAGCCTGGCAGATTTTCGATAGGCCTGGCAGGCCCAAATTCTAGGATTAAGATAGGTTAAAGAAGAATTGGGCCTGCCAAAGCCCAATTTATTTTATTATAGTCTATTGTTATTTGTTCTGATATTTGATGCTTTGTAACACGAACATTAATTCATTGTTATGTTATTATTTGTTACTAATCTAATTGTTTCCCCAATATTGTCTCCATTTATATCAATTTTCATTAGTAATGATTTTTAAGTGTTGAAGTCATCCGTGCGATTTATTTTTGGGGTTTGAGGTGTTAAGTTAATTTTTAAGCTTAATCAAGTTTTTTTTTTCCAAATTTACCCATTTTCTTCCAAATTTCTTCAAGATTTGCCAAAGTCTTTCAAATTTAGTCAATTCTTTCAAATTTGGTTAACATTTTTCAAATTTAGTCAATACTTTCAAATTTAGTCAATACTTTCAAATTTAGTCAAATTCTTTTAAATTTAGCCAATTCTTTCAAAATTAGTCAATTTTAAACTAGTCAATTTTTCAAAGTCAATCAAATCTTTAAAAAGTTAGTCAATTTCTTAATCATCGGTCGACCACACGTTAGCGGCCATTTTGAATGATTAAGTTCTTCTCAAAGTGAAAATTGAACCCGAACCCTTCCTTTGGTATATTTTAAGAATTTTTCCTGTTAGGTCTTTTAAAATGTTTATTGGTTTTCCTAATTATCCTTAAAATTAGGTGACGACTCTTTCAAATTTCGGGAATTTTGTTTGTACTTAAATTAATTAAGTATTAAACCGAATTTTCGAAATCAAAAGTCATTTTTTCGAATTAAGAAGGGGTTTTACTAAAATGAACCCACTGGAGTTCCACGGGTCTAAGGTGGATGAGGATCCTCAAGAATTTATTGATGAGGTGTATAAAGTGTTGTCTATTATTGGTGTTAGGTCTGAGGAGAAAGAGGAGTTGGCAGCCTGCCAACTCAAAGGGGTGGCCCAAATATGTTTTACTTAATGGAAATTGGAGAAGGGGAATGGTGATGCTATCCTTTGGGAAGAGTTCAATGCGACATTTCTTAACCAGTTTTTCCCACTTGAGCTAAGGGAGGCCAAAATGATGGAATTTAGAAATTTAAAGCAAGGGTCAATGAGTGTGAGGGAGTGTGCCCTCAAGTTCAATCAACTCTCCAAGTATACCCCACAATTGGTGGCCGAGCTGAGGTCTAGGATGAACAAATTTGTGATGGGTGTGTCCGACTTGGTTAATGAGGAAAGTCATGCTGCCATGTTGATACGTGATATGGATTTGTCCAGCCTCATGACTTATGCCAAACAACTAGAGGGGGAAAAGTTGAGAAATAGAAGGAGTAGTGAGGCCAAGAGGGCAAAATTTCCTCAAGGCCACAAGTTCCAAGGCCAAAGTTCTTCAAATGCTCCTAATAGAGGGATTGCTAATGATAATCACAGATTCCAAGGAGGAGGTGGTGTTGTGCCTAACCCCATTGCCAAAGATGTGGTAGGAACCATAATGTCCAATGTATAAGAAACTCGAATGCTTACGTTGGTTTTGGTGAAATGGCTCATAAAGTGATTGATTGTCCATGTGCACAAAACAAAGGTAGACATGGTGGTCCACAAGGCCAAGGTGTAAATGCGGGTCCAAAGGGAAGAGAAGGACAACAAGGGGGGGTACCCCAAGGTAGAATAGGTTCTATGTTCTACAAGGGAGACAAGGGGTAGATGAGGTGCCCGATATCGTCACCGGTATGTTAAAGGTTTTTGATTTTGATGTGTATGCTTTCATAGACCTGGGTGACACTCTTTCTTTTATTACTGCTTTTGTTGCCAAAAAGCTTCATGTTAATCCCAAATTGTTGTGTGAGCCATATGAAGTGTCTACCCCCATTGATGAGTCGATTATTGCTAAAAGAGTCTATAGAAATTTTTTTGTATTCATATTGCATAAAATCTTGCCTTGTGATTTTGCTGATCTAGATATGGTGGATTTTGATGTCATTCTTGGGATGGATTGGTTGCATGCATATTATGCTTCTATTGATTATAGAACTCGTAGGGTCAAATTCCAATTCCCAAATGAACCCGTCCTTGAGTGGCAAAGCTATGATGTGGTGGTCAAGGGTAGATTCATTTCTTGTGTTAAAGCCCAAAGGTTGATTTCTAAGGGGTGTCTCTATCATCTTGTGAGGGTTAGAGATGTTGAGTCCAAGGTCCTTCCTGTAGAGTCGGTTCTGGTGGTGAAAGAGTTCCTTGATGTCTTTCCCAATGAGCTTCCCAGTGTTTCTCCCGAAAGTGAAATAGACTTTGGTATCGACCTTCTTCCCGATACTCAACCCATTTCCCCTTATCGTATGGCCCTGTCCGAGTTGAAGGAGTTGAAGGAGCAATTGAAGGATTTGTTGGCTAAAGGTTTCATAAGGCCTAGTCAATCACCTTAGGGTGCATCTGTGTTGTTTGTGAAGAAGGATGGCACTCTTAGAATGTGCATTGAATACCGATAAATTAATAGGGTACACCATAAAGAATAAGTACCCTCTACCAAGGATTGATGATATTTTTGACCAACTTCAAAGGGCTAGTCACTTCTCTAAGATTGATCTTCGATCAGGGTATCACCAAGTGAAAGTGAGGGAGTGTGACATTCCCAAGACGGCTTTTCGGACTAGATATGGGCACGTTGAGTTTGTGGTTATGTCCTTCGGGTTGACTAATGCACCGGCTACATTCATTGATCTTATGAATAGGGTCTTTAAACCCTACCTTGACTTGTTTGTGGTGGTTTTTATTAATGATATCTTGATCTATTCCCATAGTGAGGAGGAGCATGTGGATCACTTGAGGGTGGTATTGCAAATCTTGAGGAGGAGAAGTTGTATGCTAAATATGAAAAATGTGAGTTTTGGTTGAAAGAGTTTGCTTTTCTAGGTCATGTGGTGTCGGGTGATGGCATTTAGGTGGATCCCAAGAAAACAGAGGTGATTAGAAATTGGCCTAGTCCTTTGACTCTATTGGACATATTAGGACTTTCTTGGGTTTGAAAGGTTATTACCGGAGATTTGTAAATGGTTTCTCTTCTATTGCTTTTCCCATGACTAAGTTGATTTGTGTGGACCGATGAGTGTTACAAGAGTTTCAAAACTTTGAAAGATAAGCTTGTCTCTGCTCCTATCTTGTCTCTACCGGAAGGGTTGTAAGGGTTTGTTGTGTATTCTGATGCCTCAAGGACTGGTTTAAGGTGTGTTCCAATGCAAAATGGTAAGTTGATAGCATATGCTTCTAGGCAACTTAAGGTGCATGAGAAATTATCCCACCCATGATCTTGAATTAGCTGCCGTGGTATTTGCTTTAAAATTTGGCGTTATTACTTATATGGGGTTCATGTTGATGTATTTACCGATCATAAGAGTCTTCAATATGTGTTCACCTAAAAAGATCTTAACTTGAGATAAAGAAGGTGGTTAGAGCTCCTTAAAGATTATGATATGAGTGTGCATTATCACCCCGGTAAAGCTAATGTTGTGGCCGATGCTCTAAGTAGGGTGTCTATAGATAGCCGACTCATTCTGATGGTGGTGGCGAAGAGGTTGTTAGAGAGGTCCATCGGTTGGCTAGATTGGGGGTTAGGTTGGAAGAAGTTGACAATGGTGGTGTAGTAGTTCTTGATGGTTCTAAGTCTTCTTTGGTTGAGGAGGTGAAGGCAAAGCAAGATCATGACCACGCCTTGTTAGAATTGAAGGCCTTGGTGAGATATGGTAAGGTGGAGGTTTTCTCCCAAGGGAGAGATGGGTGCCCTTTGGTAGAAAGATAGGTTGTGTGTGCCTAGTGTTGATGATTTGACAAAGAAGAATTTAGATGAGGCTCACTATCACGACCCAAAAATTGGGTGTGATGGCACTTGTTCAATCACACCAGAACAAGTCAACCTTAACTCAAAAGGGATAATAAATATAACGCGCGGAAGCAATTTAACTAGAATAGATAACTAAAACCGAAAATTTCCATAAACTTAAATACCACCCAAGGATTGATTGTCACGTGTACAAGCCACTAATATAGAAAAACAAGGAAATACAAGTCCACATTGTCCTTCTTCTCGAATAGAACAAGTACATAAAAATATAGGAATAAGAGAGTCAGCCAGATGACAACAGCTGTCTCTCTACGTCTCCTGGGAATCCTCGGCGGATCAAGGAATTTCTATTCACAGCCCGGGTTCACCATCTACATGAGTGTAGAAGCAAGGGGTGAGCACCAAATACCACGCGGTACCCAGCAAGTCAACTAACAAAACAAGGAAGTCTAATAGAATACACAAACTCCTTTCATC
>JAPFFP010038979.1:0-15103 GCA_026153255.1 Solanum medicagineum | reverse complement strand
CCCCTTGCAATTGGTCAAACAAGTCATCAATCCTTGAAAGAGGATATCTATTCTTTATAGTGACCCTATTGAGTTGCCGGTAGTCAATGCACATTTTAAGTGACCCATCTTTCTTATTTAAAAACAACACCGATGCACCCCAAGGTGTTTGACTAGGTCTAATAAATCCCTTCTCCAACAAATCTTTCAATTGCTCCTTCAACTCCTTCAACTCCTCTGGGGCCATATGGTAAGGGGGAACAGAGATAGGTTGGGTGTCGAAAAGGAGATCTATACCAAAATCTATCTCCCTTTTGGGGGGGACACCGGGAAGCTCTTTTTGGAAGACATCAAGAAATGCATTTACAACCGGAACTCACTCAATAGAAGGAACTTTGGACTCCATATCTTTGACTCTCACAAGATGATACAAACACCCCCTGGAAATCAATCTATGAACTTGAATGCATGAGATGAGCCTACCTCTCACTACTACATCATGACTTTCCCATTCAAGGACGAGTTCATTCGGAAATTGAAACTTGACCCTACGGGTTCTACAATCAATAGAAGCATAGTATGCATGCAACCAATCCATCCCAAGAATAACATCAAAATCAACCATAGCTAATTCAACAAGATTACAAGGTAGGATTTTATGCAAGATACAAACTGGACAACTTCTATACACCCTCCTAGCAACAATAGATGCACCAATAGGACTAGATACTTCATATGACTCATGCAACAACTCCGACTCAACATTGAACTTTTTAGAAACAAAGGGAATAACAAAGGAAAGGGTGGCACCCAGATCAATCAAAGCATATGCATCAAGATAAAAAAATTTCAACATACTGGTAACAACATCAGGGACTTCACCAACCCCTTGCCTCCCATGTAGAGCATAAAAGTGATTGTGCCTCAGGGCATCACCTTGAGGACCACCTCTACCCAATGGGACCACATTTGCACCCCGAACTTTGCCACGGTTCCTTGGACAATCCATCCTCTTGTGACAAAGCTCCACACAATCAAAACATGCATTAGAACCCTTCAAACATGGGCCCCTATGATACCTTCCACACTTAGGGAACACATCATTGGGAACCATTGTACCCATACCTTGAGACCTAGGGACATCATCGGTAAGCTTCCTATTAGTAGCATGAAGAGGCCTTTGGCCTTGTTGATATCTAGCACCCTTTGAAAACCCACCCTCAAAATGAGCTCTCTTGGCCTCATGGCCCCTCCTCTTTCTCAACTTTTCTTCTTCCATTTACTTGATATATGCCATCAACTGAGACAAGTCCATATCACTTATAAGCATTGCGGATCGGCACTCTTCACTTACCAAATTGGAGACCCCCATAATACACTTATTTATTCTTGACCTAGAATCGGTTACCAAGTGAGGGCATACTTTGAAAGTTGATTAAATTTGAGGGCACACTCCCTCACACTCAAACCACCTTGTTTCAAGTTCATAAACGCAACTAACTTTACTTTCTTAAGCTCAAAAGGGAAGAACTGATTTAAGGAAGGCCAATTTAAATTCCTCCCGAAGCACCACAAAGCCATTACCCTTAAGTTGGTACACCGCGAGCTCGACCTTCTCATTTGGGCCAACAACCATGATCGACAAGATTTTGTAGATTTCATCAATAAACTCTTGTGGATCCTCATCCACCTTTCACCCATGAAAAATCGGAGGATTCATCCTTATGAAATCCCTTACCCTAGCTCCCGGGGTAGTAGCATGAGGGGTTTGGGTCCCTTGTTGGACTTGGTTGTCCACTACTTGGGCAAGCGTTGTAGGAGCATCTCAGAGCTCACCATTGGTAGGTTGCTCCTCGGGGGGTTTGGGCCTGTCTTCCTCTAGTATTTGGCATGATCTAGCATAATAAGGAATATTCATTAGGGGGGAATACTTATCACAACTCTATAGCACGACTTAGGACATGAAAAAGGGAAACATTTCCTAAAATGTCTCATAGCCTCCTATTCATAGTCATAGTGTGTTGGACTCTAATAACAACCATGAATAGGACTCTAATTAATGCGGTGTGTTGGACTCCGAGGATCTATCAACCTAGCTTTGATACCAAGTTTGTCACGACCCAAGCCTAGGGCCTAGTTGTGACATGGCGAATGGGGAACCTGAAGGGACCCCAAACAAGCCTCTTAGCATAACATCACACACCTTGGTTGCGGAAGCACACAAAAGACGTATATAAATAAAAGTAAGGGCAATGGGACTAAGGGAGAAACTTGCATAATCATTGAAGTCAAAGTCAAGAGTCAAGCTCATAGATAGTACACACCTTGTCCAATATACACCTCTAAAATATAGAAAGAACGAAGGCCAAGACAAGCTACCGAGCTCACCCTCACAGTCAAATGTAACATAAGATAGTATCTCAAAACATAGATAATAGGGAAAGACATAAACCAAAGTCCCGAAAATGGAGGAGTCACCAACAACTTGGAATAGCACCATCTAGCCACGCGGGGGAGGAGGAGGAGGATGATCAACTCGGGAACCAGTTCCTACATGGTAATATCATGTAGGTAAGAGTATACATTAGTATGTTTAAATGTACTAAGTATGTGGGATGCAATGCAACAATAAACAAGCTTCGTAATCGAAATGCATACATTAGACAATAGGCATAGTATAGCAACATGGCATGTATGATTGATGCATAAGTAAAGCATGCTAGGATAAATCATGCTTATATAAAATAACATATGTGTAGAAGAGACCAAGCTAGAACCCCAACTTTTGATGGGAGATGTCATTCACACCCGGACACCTTGGTGGCAAGGTACTACACCCCTTATATGGTTAATGTCGTTCACACCAGGACACCCTGGTGGCAAGGTGCTATACCCCTCACATGGTTGATGTCGTTCACACCTGAACACCCTGGTGGCTTCACATGGTCATCCGGGCACTTATGCCCCCCGACCGGACATGGTCTAATACAACACATTATATAAAACATACATATATATCATGTCCATAAGCTCATTTCATCACTAAAACAACATACATATCATGTCTCATACTTTGAACCTTCAATTCCTCAAGAAATCATAACTGGACATTTTATCAAACACTTGGCGGGTGTGTAATGGGTGTAAAAGAGCATGCAATTTAGAGAAGATATCATGCAGGAAAATCAGTGGTAAAACCTTTAATCAACAGCTTGCAACACCCCCAAGACATTCACATAAAACCCCTCATCAGTTCCAACATTAGATCCAAGATTTGAAACTTAAAACATGATAAAATAACCATACCTTCATGAACTAATATCATTGTGCAGTAAAGTTCTCAATATACAAGACCCACATGTAAAATCAACTTTAAATCATGCAATATTAATAAAAAGAGGGTTTAGGCACCATGGGTGGAAGGACTTATTGGTTCAATACCACATACTTTAGCTTTGGAGAGGTTCTTGAAGAACACTTTCAGGGAGATTTGAAGCTTGCGTGAGATCCTTAAAGAAATCCTTGAGATTGGCCTTGAGTTTGGGACTGGAATTTAGGTTAGAAATGAATTTAATTGTTTGGGGAAATATTGGCGAATGTTTTGGGGTGATATGAGGGTGAAACAAGGCTAAGTATAGCTAAAAATAAGTTTGGAAAAACTTAGGTCCAACACTTAGAAAAATCTGGGCGAAGTAGGAAAAAACAGTGCAAGAAATACACCTCTTAGCGACGCGGAGAGGTCGCGGACTGCTTCTGGAAATTGCACCAAGTGCAAATTTCATAATTCGATTCCTTTGCTTTAAAATCGAGATTAGATCTTTTCACCCTAATTAGTACCACTTAAACAATAATACGAAGTTAGATTTTCGAAATACCAAATGGAGTTTTGGGTATACGGAAAATAAGATTTCGAGCACTTCCGAGGCATGTTTTTGGGAACTTTTTGGGGTCGTTTCAATGTCGTAACATTAAAATAGCCTATAACCATCCCAACCCATACCTAATTATCTAACTCTTGTTCTAACTCAAAACTTTCAATTCTTCTCGAGTCTTTCACCTCTAAAACTCCATTGAATGCTCCACGGTTATGGTTTCAAGTGCAACCATTTGATTCCAGATTTTCTAAATATTTTGGATTAAAGTAAGGAAATTAGGACATATCCCTAAACCCTTATATATGGAAATACTCAAAACATCTAAAATTTGTGGGCTATTTCATTCACAAAAACTGAAACGACGCCAAAACATGCCCGAAAATGTGCCTTGGAAATGCCCATAATTGTAATTTCCTTATATCTCAAAATCTATACGTGATATCAAAAATATGACTTCATATTCTTGTTAAGGAGGAAAAATTGAGTGGAGAATAGGGATAATCTAAATTTTAGAGGACTCGTAGCAAAAAATAAATTTCGCAAAAATTTTAATTCAAGTAGGGGTATGCACGCGAAGCCATCGCGGAGCAGTGTATTTTGCTACCATTTTTTTTATTTTGGCCTAAGGCTTTGGGTTCTTGGCCTAAGCCTTCCTAGGAGTAAAAACACCTATACTTAGTCATTTTTCAACCTCATATCATTCAAGACATTCCCCAAAACCCTCTCTAACCCTCAGACAAATATTTCACCCAAATTCTAGTGTCGTAATCTCATTATGGATCTCAAGGATTTAACTCAAGCTTGAAGTTCTCAATCAAACTTTCAGCAAGGAAACCTCCGAAGTTGAGGTATGTGGGTTTCAACTATTAGGTCCTTTCACCCATGTTGCCCAACCTTCGATTTTACCTAAAATGCATGTTTTCAAGTTAGATTATCAATCAGTATCTCTTACTATGAAATTTGATTATAAACTATGTTGGAGTTTCATAAAAATGTGACTGTTTAAGCATGTTTTGAGCTATGAATGTATGACCTATTATGTGATTTGATGAGGGGTTTTGATGTACCTTTCATGAGGGATTACCAAGTGTTGGTGGGTGGTTTTACGTTGATTTTTCTCACATTATTTCACTCTTGAATTGCATGATTTTCTACTAGCATTACACATCCGTCAAGTGTTTGATAGAATATCCAGTTGTGGAACTTGAGATATTAAAGGTCTAATGCATGGCATATGAGTTGAGTGACTTTATGATGATTAAAAGAATGTATGTTTGTGTCAATTTCATGAATAGTATCTATAGTATTGGAAGTTGACCATGCCTCGTGCGGGGGGTGGTAGGCCCGTACTACCATGTTGGGTGGTATGTACCTCAATCGCCTCGTTTGGGGGCTGGTAGGCCCGAACTACCATGCTAGGGGTATGTACCTCAATCGCCTCGCTTAGGGGGTGGTAGGCCCATGCTACCATGTTATGGGGAATGTACCTCAATTGCCTCATGTGGGAGGTGGTAGGCCCGTACTACCATGTAGGGGTTATGTACCTCAATCGCCTCCCAAGGGGGTGGTAGGCCTTAGATTCTGAGTACCAGGTTGGTTGGTCTTTAATGAAGGTATCTTCCTACACATGTAATATGTTCTAGAGGTTCCACTCTTTCTTTTATTACTCCTGTTTTTGCTAAAAAGTTTCATGTTAAACCCGAATTGTTGTGGGAGACATATGAGGTGTCTACTCCCGCTGGTGCATCTATTGTTGCTAGAAAATTCTATAATAATTATCCTATATTAATTTTGCATAAAATATTGCCTTCAGATTTTTTTGAGTTGGATATGGTGGATTTTGATGACATTCTTGGGATAGATTGGTTGCATGCATAGTATGCTTCTATTGATTGTAGAACCCGTAGGGTCAAATTTCAATTCCCAAATGATCCCATTCTTGAGCAGGAGATTCATGATGTGGTGGTCAAGGGTAGATCCATTTCTTGCATTAAAGCACATAAGTTGATTTCTAAGGGATGTCTCAATCTTCTTGTGAAGGTTAGGGATGTCGAGTCCAAAGTCCTTCCTATAGAGTCGGTTCTGGAAGTTAATGAGTTTCTTGATGTCTTCCCTAATGACCTTCCTAGTGTTCATCCCAAAAGGGAAATAGACTTTGGTATAAACCTCCTTCCCAATACTCAACCCATCTCTATTCCTTCTTACTGTAAGGCCCTGGCAGGGTTAATGCAGTTAAAGGAGCAATTGAGGGATTTGTTGGACAAGGGTTTTTTAGATCTAGCCAATCACCTTAGGTTGCATCAGTGTTATTTGTGAAGAAGAAAGATGGTTCCCTTAGAATGTGCATTGATTACCGATAACTTAATAGGGTCACCATGAAGAATAAGTACCCTATACCAAGGATTGATGATCTATTTGACCAAGTTCAAGGGGCTAGTCACTTCTGTAAGATTGATCTTCTATCTAGGTATCACCAAATGAAAGTGAGGGAGTGTGACATTCCCAAAATGGCCTTCCAGACTAGGTATATGTATTATGAGTTTGTGTTATGTCTTTTGGGTTGACCAATGCATTGGCTATCTTCATGGATCTTATGAATAGGGTCTTTAAACCCTACCTTGAGTTTTTGATGGTGGTCTTCATTGATGATATTTTGATTTATTCCCATAGTGTGGAGGAGCATGTGAGTCACTTGAGGGTGGTGCTACAAAGATTGAGGGAAGAGAAGCTCTATGCAAAATATGAGAAATGTGAGTTTTCGTCGCAAGAGGTTGCCTTTCTAGGTCATGTGGTGTCGAGTGATGGCATTAAGGTGGATCCCAGGAAGACGGAGGTGATGAGAAATTGGCCTAGAACTTTGATCCCATCGAATATTAGAAGCTTCTTGAGCTTAACGAGTTATTACCAGAGGTTTGTTAATGGGTTCTCTTCTATTGTTTCGCCTATGACTAAGTTAACCCAAAAGAAGTCTAAATTTGTGTAGATCGATAATTTTGAAAAGAGTTTCCAAACTTTGAAGGATAAGCTTGTGTCCGCTCCTATCCTGTTTCTACCGGAAGGGTTAGAAGGGTTTGTTGTGTATTGTCATGCCTCAAGAACTTATTTGGGTTATGTGTGATGCAAAATGGTAAGGTGATAGCCTATGCTTCTAGATAACTTAAGGTGCATGAAAATAATTATCCTACCCATGATCTTGAATTGACCATCGTGGTATTTGCTTTAAAAATTTGGCGTTATTGTTTATATGGGGTTCATGTTGATGTGTTCACCAATCATAAGAGTCTCCAATATGTGTTCACTCAAAAAGACCTTAACTTGAGACAAACAAGGTGGTTAGAGCTTCTTAAGGATTATGATATAAGTGTACATTATCATCCCGATAAGGCTAATGTTATGGCCGATGCTTTGAGTAGGGTGTCCATAGGTAGCCTAGCTCATGTTAAAGATGGTGGCAAGGAGGTGGCTAGGGAGGTCCATCAGTTGGCTAGATTGGGGGTTAAGTTGGAAAAGTTCGACAATGGTGGTGTAGTGGTGGTTGATGATTCTAAATCTTCAATTGTTAAGGAGGTGAAGGCAAAGTAAGATCTTGACCCCGCCTTGTTAGAGTTGAAGACCTTGGTAAGAGATAGTATGGTGGAGGTTTTCCCCCAAGGGGGAGATGGTGCCCTTAGGTACCAAGGTAGATTGTGTGTGAGTACTATTTATGACTTGAGGAGGTAGGTTTTAGATGAAGCTCATAATTCTTCCTATTCTATTCACCCTCGTTATACAAAGATGTATCAAGTTTGACCGAAGTGTTTTGGTGGGACGGTATAAAGAGGGACATTGCTAAGTTTGTATCTAGTTTCCATAATAGCCAATAAGTGAAAGCCGAGCATCAAAGGTTGGGTAGCCTAGCCCAAGATATAGAGATTCTTGCTTGGAAGTGGGAGGAAATCAACATTGATTTTGTGGTTGGGTTGCCTAAGACTAGAAAGGTTGGGTTGTGATTGATAGAATGACAAAGTTGGCTCATTTCCTACCAGTTAAGGCTACTTATTGTGCCGAAGATTATGCTAGATTTTACATCCATGAGTTGGTTAGATTGCATGGGGTGCCTTTGTCTATCATTTTGGATCATGGTTCTCAATTCACTTCACACCTTTGGAGGTCCTTCCAAAGAGGTCTTGGTACCAATATTAAGCTTAGTACGATGTTTCACCCTCAAATAGATGGCCAAGCCGATAGAACTATCCAAACTCTTGAGCATATGCTTAGAGCTTGTGTTTTAGAGTTTAAGGGTAGTTGGGATGATCATCTTCCATAATTGAGTTTGCTTACAATAATAGCTATCATTCAAGCATTGGTATGACTCTTTTTGAGACTCTCTATGGTAGATATTGTAGATCACCGATTGGGTGCTTTGAAGTGGGAGAGATGGTTTTATTGGTTCTGGATTTTGTTACGGAGTCCTTAGAGAAAGTGAGGATGAAAAGACCAAGGTTGAAAACAACCCAAAGTAGACAAAGGTCCTATGCCGACATGAGGAGAAGGGATCTTGAATTTAAGGTTGATGATTGGGTCTATTTCAAGGTTTCACCTATGAAGGGTGTAGTTCATTTTGGTAAAAAGGGTAAATTGATTCCAAGATTTATGGGTACTTATAGGGTGTTGAGGAGGATTGGTAAGGTGGCCTATGAGTTGGAGTTGCCTAGTGAAACAGATATGGTTCATCCGGTCTTCCATGTGTCTATGTTGAGAATGTGTGTGGGTGACCCAAATGCTATTGTTCAATTGGGTGTTGTTGAAGACAATTGACTTATGAAGAGGTTCCGGTAGAAATTTTGGATAGATAAGTGAAGAGGTTGAGGAAAAAGGATGTAGCTTCCGTTAAGGTCCTTTGGAGGAATCAACAAGTTGAAAGTGTTACATGGGAAGCCTAGGCGGACATGCAAAAGTGGTAACCCTATCTTTTCCATTCTACTCAAACCTAAGGTACTAATCTAAGTCTGCTACATGATTTCAAGTCTTAAGTTTCATCCCTCATGTCATTTGCATACATTCATGTTTAAATTGACAAGTTCACGGTGATTTTGACACTTATTTTGAGATTTTTGAAATGATGTTTTAATGCATTATTGCATTCTTGTGTGTGATGAAATTATCTTGCTTACTTCTCTTATTTACGTTTCTTTGACATTTGGGGACGAATGATCCTAAGGGGGAGATATTGAAACGACCCTAAAAAGTTCCCAAAAATGTGCTTCAAAAACACTTCATATTCTTATTTAGGGAAAAACTAAATGGGAGATGGTTATAACCCGAATTTTAGAGGACTTGTAGCAAAAAGTTAATTTCGCAAAATATTCAATTCCAGTAGGGGTACCGTTTGCTCGTTGACATGGAGCCATCGCAGAGCAGTGTATTTTGGTGCGTGTTTTTCTTATTTAGGCCTAAGACTTTGAGGTCTTGGGCCTAAGCCTTTCTATGCGTAAAAGCACCTATACTTAGTCATTTTTCAACCTCATATCATTCAAGACATTACCCAAAACCCTCTCTAACCCTTAGGCAAATATTTCAACCAAATTCTAGTTTCGCAATCTCATTTCAAATCTCAAGGATTTCATTAAAGCTTTAAGTTCTTAATCAAACCTGCATTAAGGAAATCTCCAAAGTTGAGGTATCTTGGTTTCAACCATTGGGTCCTTTCTCCCATGGTGCCCAGCCTTGCTTTTTACCTAAAATGCATGTTTTCAAGTTAGATTTTCCATGGGTATCTCTTACTATGAAAGTTGATTATAAACTATGTTGGGGTTTCATAAAAATGGGACTGTTTAAGCATGTTTTGAGCTATGAATGTATGACCCAATATGCGATTTGATGTGACCCATTATGTGATTTGATGAGGGGTTTTGATGTATCTTGCATGAGGGTATTACCAAGTGTTGGTGAGTGGTTTTATATTTATTATTCTCACATGATTTCACTCTTGAATTGTATGATTTTGTACTAGCATTACGCACCCGCTAAGTGTTTGATAAAAATGTCCGATTATGCAATCTTGAGATATTGAAAGTCTAATGCATGGAATATGAGTTAAATGACTTTATGATGATGAGGGGAATGTAATTGTATCTACAGTGTTGCAAGTTGACCACGCCTCGTGTGTGTGCAAGTTGGCTGGTAGGCCCGTACTGCCATGTTGGGGAGTATGTACCTCAATCGCCTCTTTCGGGGGGTGGTAGGCCCGAACTACCATATTAGGGGATATGTACCTCAATCATCTCGTGTGAGGGGTGGTAGGCCAGTAATACTCTGTTGAGGGGTGTGTACCTCAATTGCCTCCCAAGGGGGTGGTAGGCCTTGGATTCTGAGTACTAGTTTGCTTGGTCTATAATAATGGTCTCTTCCTACACATGTAATATGTTCTATATAAGCATGATTTATTTCAATCACATGCATGTAATATTTCTATTATGCTTATTCATTGCCTAATTATGCATTTTGGTTATGTTGCTTATCTCTTGTTGCATTGGATTTTACATATTTAGTACATTCAAACGTACTAATGCATACTCTATGGCTACATGATGTGACCATGTACGAACCAGAGCTCCACTTGATCATCTTCCTCCTCCATGTTGCTAGTATTATCTTCGAAGCAAGCTTGGTGAGTCCTCAACTTCGAGGATTATATTTTTTGATATTATATTATGCAAAGAATCTCTTGTTTTTGTTATATCATTTTGACTATGAAAGCAAGCTTGGAAAGTTGTCTTGGCCCCCGCTCAATTCTAAGTTTAGAGGTGTTGTTGGACAAGTAATGTAATTATGCTTGAACTATGAATTCCTTGACTCTTGATTATTTTATGCTATGAAAGACTCCCCTTTAGTCCTTTACCCTTATTCTTATGCTCTCTTTTTGTTGTTTACTTGCTTCCGCGACAAAGGTTGTGTAGTGATATGCTAAAAGGCTTGTTTGGGGTCTCTTCGGGTTCACTATTCGCCGTGTCACATCTAGACCCTAGGCTTGGACCGTGACAAAAACACCAAAAATCCTCTTTAAACTCTTCAAAATTTCTCTTCCAAGTTCTCCTAAACATCTAGGGTTTCAAGGATCCTCAATTGGATGCCAAGCTTCAAGGGTATCTTCAAGATTCTCCTAAGTTTCTTTGATCTTCTTCAGAACCAATAGGGTATGTGAGTTTCTTCTTCCATGGATCTTTTCACACATGGAGTCCAAAACAATTTTCAATTCAATCCTTTGATTTCAAGACTTATTCTCTTATGAGTACTTCTTGTTCCTTTTTATATGCAAGATTTATGTTGGAAATTGTCCATTGTTGATTTTAAATGCATGAACTCCTATAAAGATTTGATACCACAAACTATTTTATGACATTTCAGCTATGCATGTTATGATTGGGGGTTTTCCCAAGAATTATGGTGGGTTATTTTGAATGGGTTTAATGAACATGATTTACCTCCTTCATGTAGATTCCTGTTGAATTTCATGATTTTTAATTCATATGCATGAAACCCGTCATATTTTGAAAGTGAGATTATATCTATAATCATCTTACATTGAGGAAAAGCTTTGCTGCAAGTTATGCAAGTCATGAATGTTATGAATGACAATAGGCTTTAAGTATGTTATGAATCCATTGGAATGCTGTGAAAATTATGGAAGATTATGAAGTCCTTCTTATGATGATATAGTTTTGATTAACTACTCTTGTGATGATATTATGAGTTGCAAGTCTAGGCATTTTATGAGTATGATTATGCATTATATATTCCCTGGGATGTTGATTTGGAACTGAGAGGACCTTAGTAGATCATCATTTTTCCTTGACTACATTGCCACTGTAGGTTTGTGATTAGCTAATGGATCCATATACCTCATATTGCATGATTACTCGAAATGGGTAGGTTCCTGTAAGGTCCATTTAAATTATTCCTCAAAATGGGTAAGTTCCCATACGGTTCATATAAAGCAATTACTGAAATGGTTAAGTTCCCATTAGGTACATGCTTTGAACTCTCCGAAATAGGTAGGTTCTCGTAAGGTAAGATATAGTTTACCTTAGCAAGTAGACTATTCTTTTTTGATATGGAGACAACATCGCAATGACATGTAGTAGCTCGCATGGTCTTAAGTATCTATTAAGGTCTACTTCCACATATGTATGCTATCAGTGACGTAACCAAGATTTACATCAAGGGGTGTCAAAATATAAGTAAAAAATGCAAATTAAAAAAGCACATCAGTTCAATAAGTAAAACAAAAGGAAATTAAAAAAAATGAAAAAACACAACAGTTAAATAAGGAAAAATGCAGTAGTTAATTAAGGAAAAAAATTAATAACAATAAAAAAGTTTTGCTGAAACAAATGCTTAAAAATAAAAAGCCCCAATTGGATTCGAACTCTAGACTTCAGGGTAGAAATCCTGCAACCCCTGAACTACTACACCAACTCTTCATCTTGTGTCAAGAGGTGTCAAATTTAATATATATATATATAAGAATAAAATCAAAATTTAACTTATCTACATAGTGTAATTTTTCAGCGAAGGGGTGTCGCTTGACACCCCTCGGCATAGGGTAGATCCACCCATGTATGCTTTTTCATGAGATTATGTTTATCTTCCATGTACATTTTAACTAAGGCATTGATTGTTCGCATCATCTGGAGCTTATTGTCTTCGTTTATGATTATGCATCTTGTCTACTGTGACTTTTGATATCTTATTGCATTGCACCTCGTATACTTAGTACATTCAAAGTACTAAGACATACTTTTTTGCCTATGTGATCTAACCATGTAAGGAGCAGAGCTTTTCCCTATCCACCTCCTCGTGGCTAGTTTGACGCGTGAAAATCTTTGCTTGTCAAGAGTCCTCCACTTTGAGGGCAACATTCATTAAAATCTACCTATGTTAAGACATTGCTGCTTTTATTATTTACTTTGGAGGGTGATCCTAGAACATGACGGTATGACTTATGCGACAATTATGCACCTATGGAGACTTTTTCTTAGTTCCCATCCCATGTATGATGTTTCTTTGGTTATGTTAGCAAGTGCTGAATTCCCTAGGTCCCTAATCCCTCCTAGAGTGTGTTCCATGATACCTTCATTTAGAATTACTTGTTGTGAATGAATGGTGGGAATTCCTTATTCCTTTTCCCATAGAGTGCAGCCTAAGCTCCTAATCCCCTTAGTAATTTTTATTGATAATTGATCCACGTTTCTTATGCAAGGATGTGCATATGGATGCTCTGAGGCTTGTCTGGAGTACCTATGGATTCCCCATTTGCCATAATGCACCTAGGCCTTAGGCTTGGGTCGTGATAAACCTAGTATTAAAGCACTAGGTTTATAAATGGTCCTAAAAAATTCAACATACCACGTTAAATAGAGTCTTTTTCATGAATTTCAAGTGTGCCACAACTTTGCGCCTCACATGTGCTTCAGAATGCACCGTAATCATAATTTCCATATATCTCAAGATCCGTGCGTGATTTAAAAAATCCAACTTCATATTCTCAATCAAGGGGTAAAATTGAGTGGGAAATGGGTTTAAACCAAATTTTAGAAGACTCGTAGCAAAAAATAATTTTTGCTAGTTTTTCGTAATCTAGTGTTTGTTCGTGCCCTGGCCGCTACCGCCAGGGGCATGGACTAGTGTAAATGTTGCTTCGAGTCTGGTCCGCGTTGCTTTAAGGGCGCGGACCAGTGTATTATTTTCCTTGTTTTTTCAATTTGAGCAAGGGCATTAAGATCATAACCCCATGCCCACTTAAACGTGAAATCACCCATACTTAGCCATTTTTCAACTCTATAACTCACAAAACCCTCTCTCAACCCTCTCTAGGACTCCATCAATTCTCTCATTCAAATCTATGGATTTCAGCTCACTTTTGGGACTCAAGGACTCATTTCAAGCTCTAAGCCTACTTCAAGTTCACCTCAAGGAATTCAATGTTTAAGGTATGTGTGTCTTCATCCATGGGTCCTTTCACCCATGGAATCCAACCTTCTCTTTTTATGAAAATTGCATGGTTTCAAGTTGTATTACCTATAGGTATCCTCTATTATGAAATATGAGCATAAATCATGTTGGAGTTTTATCAAGTATTGATTGATTATGCATGAATGTTTATTTCAAGCTTATTCCATGAATTAACTTTGTTTATTGAGACTATGCATATTTTGAACTATGAATCTATGAACGATTATGAGCTTCGGTGATGGATTTCAAGGTACCCTATATGAGGGTTTTATTACATGTTGGTGGGTTGAATTGCATTGAGTTTACTCATATTATTTCACTCTTGAATTGCATGATTTTGATTAAGTATTATGAACCCACCATGTGTTTGATAAAAATTATTTTTTCAATTTTTTAATAAAAGTTCGGTTCTTCGGCGTACCGAAGTTTGAGACCCATACACCAATTTTTTAAATAAAAATTCAATTTTTTCGTTTTCCGATATTTATTGCCAATCCCAATAAAAAATTAAAAAAAAGTTAATTTCCTCCACCCCCACCCCCACCGACACCAAACCAAAAAATTGAATTAGTTTGGTTTGGTTCGACATTTTGATTTATCGGTATTTATGTTCGTCCCAATAAAAAATTAAAAAATTTAATTTTTTTGCCTCCCCACCCCACCCCGACACCAAATCAAAAAACCAAATTAGTTTGGCTTTGTTCGATTTTTTAACTTTTCGGTATTTATGCCCGTCCCAATAGAAAATAAAAAAAGTTAATTTTCTTGTCTCCCTCCACCCGACACAGAACTGAAAAATCGAATTAGTTTGATTTGGTTTGATTTTCGGTATTTATGCCCGTCCCAATAAAAATTAAAAAAAAGTTAATTTTTTTCTCCCCCCTATCCCGACACCGAATCGAAAAATGAAATTAGTTTGGTTTGGTTCGATTTTTCGATTTTCTTATATTTATGCTCATCCCAATAAAATACTAAAAAAATTAATGTTTTTTGCCCCCACCCTGACACCTAATTGAAAAAACGAATTAGTTTGGTTTGGTTCAATCGATTTTTCTGTATTTATGCCCGCCCAAATAAAAAAATAATTTATCAAGGATGAAGAGGGTGAGGTGTTAGTGGATGACACCTCCATTAAATTAAGGTGGCAAGCTTACTTCCATAAGCTCTTAAATGAAAAAAGAGATAGGGATATTGAGCTGGGTGAGTTGGCAAGCTCCGAAAATCATCGTGATTTTGGATATTGCAGGCGGTTCAGA